>JARQOC010000002.1:521838229-521905910 GCA_033576535.1 Allobates femoralis
CACACATGCGCGACATGTCACATTCATGGTGGGGAAACAAGCATGTGTGATTTTTTACGCAAGCTTTCTGCATGTTTTCAAATCACACACGGAAGTCTATAGTGTGCACGCTAATCCGCAGCCGAGCGCATCACCATGAGTCCCCATGTTAAACATAGGAACGCGCGGTGTCTGCGCTCGGCTTGCGCTTCCCCTTTGCAATACGCAACGGCGGGGAACACAAGTGTGAAGCTAGCCTAACAGTTATAAAAACATAATAATTAAAGCGAAATAATGATGGCCCTGCTCATAAGAGCTTTCAATCTACAATGAGGTGGGGGTGACATAAAGTACAGGGCTTATTTACAATGAAGGTCCAGCTATCTTGAGGAAATAGGGAATAGATAAGAGCTGCATGAGTGGTCACCAGAGATTCTTCAGGTCTGGTGGAATGAATAGGCTATGCCTAAGGGCCCCTTTACACACAGACTTTCCAGCAATCCCACCAGCGATCTGACCTGGCCTGGATCGCTGGAAAGTCTCGCTGCAGTCACTGGTGAGCTGTCAAACAGGCAGACTCACCAGCGACCAGTCAGCAGCGACATTGCTGGTAACCAGGGAAAACACCGAGCAGCGTCCTCCTGCTTACAGGCTGGACTAAGCGGGAGGACGCTGGTAACCAGGGTAAACACTGGGTAACTAAGCAGCAAGTGCTGCTTAGCTACCCGGTGTTTACCGTGGTTACCAGTGCACAGCATCTAATGTGGGCATTGGCTGGGAGGTCGCTGATCGTTGGTCTCTCGCTGTCACACGCAGTGATGCGTGCTGACCAGCGGAGACCAAGGACCAAAAAATGGTCCTGAATGATTTGTAGCGATCAGCATCCCCACAGTAGGGGTTAAGTCGCTGATGCGTGTCACACACTACAACATCGCTGGAAAGGTTGCTCTTATGTCACAAAACCTGTGATGTTTCAGCAACATTGCTAGCGATGTTGCAGTGTGTGAAGTACCCTTAAGTGACTTTGATTAGGGAGAATTATGGGAGCACCTGAAACTATATAAGTTGTGGATAGACCTAATTTCTTGGGGTACCTATGAACTAATAAGTGTGTTAGTGACACCAATTAACCGTCGGCAGGGGCGTAACTACAATAGGTGCAGGGGTTGCGATCGCACCCGGGCCCTGCAGCCTAGGGAGGCCCCAAAAGTCCCTTTGCCCCATAGAAAAAGACTAATACTATTAAAGATTTGCAATACTTGGGGGCCCCGTTGGAGATTTTGCATCGGGGCCCCTGGGCCTGAAGTTACGCCACTGACCGTCGGATTATGTAAGATTCAAAAGAGAGGGAGAGGGATGTGACATGGAAACGGACTAGAGGGACGGGGAGGTTGGGCTGGTAAAAAGAAAACGGGAAAAGATTCAATATAATCATCATGTTATGAGAATACTGATACTTACCCATACTGGGAAAGACTGTGTCAAAACTAACAAAAAAGGCTCCATCTTAAGGTTCTTTGGAGGGATATCAGAGACTTATCAATATAAGTTGCATACAGAAAAAATAAGTATGAGTGTATAAGGATATAGACGCCTAAATACGGACTCATAAAAATGAAAAATATAAACAATGCGATGACAGGTTTGATCATACTAAAATAAATACCTTATGTGTTACTGGTAGGGATGGGCGAATCTACTCGCTAGGACTCGTTACTCGGCGAGTAGTAAGGGACTCGCAGGACTCGGTACTCTACGAGTTTCCCAGCGTTTACTCGCACGAGTCCAATGCAAATCAATGGCAAACGCTGACAAAACTAGGATTGCCATTGTTTGCATTAGACTCGGCTACTGTGCCAGTGATAGCAGGGAAACTCGCAAAGTAACTGCTGTTTCTTTGCGAGCCGAGTCCAGCTGTCTTCTCTGTGCAGCTCCAGGGTCCTAGAGCCCACCTGCTCACAGACATGATGTAGCAGTGCTGAGATTGTTCTCAGTCTGCTCATTCCCTGTGCATAGACATCTATATCTATGCACAGGGGATGTAGCAGAGAGGACATCGCGTTTTGGACTACGTCGGACGGAAGAGGATTTTTTTAATTAAAGATGGAGTCCCTAATGGCTTTTTTTTTTATTTCAAATAAAATTTTTTCTCTGTGTTGTGTTTTTTTAACCCTTTATTGGAGATTCTTAGTGGCTGGGTCAAACGGGGCCTGACACTAAGAATCTCGGGCTTAATACCAGCTTGTATAACAAAGCTGGTATTAACCCCTTTATTACCCAGCGTGCCACCGCCACCAGGGCCGCTGGAAGAGCGGGGTTCAGCGCCAGAGGATGGCGCTTCAATCAATGCCCCATCTTCTGAGGCGGCTGCGGGCTGCAATTTGCAGCGGGGGGTGCCCAGAAAGCTTGGGCATCCCTGCGCTGCGGATTCCAGCCCCCAGCTGCTTAGCTGTATCTAGCTAGACATAGAAATTGCGCGGAGCCCCACGCATTTTTTTTTCTATTATTTCATGAATTTCAGAGTCTCAGAGTCAGAGTCTCAGAGTCAGAGTCAGAGTCTCAGAGTCAGACTCAGAGTCTCAGAGTCAGAGTCTCAGAGTCAGAGTCTCAGAGTCTCAGAGTCAGAGTCAGAGTCTCAGAGTCAGAGTCAGAGTCTCAGAGTCAGAGTCAGAGTTTCAGAGTCAGAGTCTGAGTCTCAGATTCAGAGTCTCAGAGTCAAAGTCAGAGTCTCATAGTCAGAGTCAGAGTCTCAGAGTCAGAGTCAGAGTCTCAGAGTCAGAGTCTCAGAGTCAGAGTCAGAGTCTCAGAGTCAGAGTCTCAGAGTCTCAGAGTCAGAGTCTCAGATTCAGAGTCTCACCCTCAGAGCCAGAGTCAGAGTCTCAGAGTCAGAGTCTCAGAGTGAGTCTCAGAGTCAGAGTCTCAGAGTCAGAGTCTCAGAGTCAGAGTCAGAGTCTCAGAGTCAGAGTCTCAGAGTCAGAGTCAGAGTCTCAGAGTCAGAGTCAGAGTCAGAATCTCAGAATTTCATAAAATAATTAAAAAAAAATGCGTGGGGCTCCGCGCAATTTCTATGTCTAGCCAGGTACAGCTAAGCAGCTGGGGGCTGGAATCCGCAGCGCAGGGATGCCCAAGCTTTCTGGGCACCCCCCGCTGCAAATTGCAGCCCGCAGTCTCCCCAGAAGATGGTGCGTTCATTGAAGAGCTATCCTCTGGCACTGAACCCCTGGTGGCGGTGGCACGCTGGGTAATAAAGAGGTTAGGGCCAGCTTTGTATTATCAGCTGGCCCTAAGCCCGAAATTTATGGCGGTCACGCCAATATTAGACATGACCGCCATGAATTTCTATTAAATTGTTTTAAAAAAAACACAACACAGAGAAAAAATTTTATTAGAAATAAAAAAAAAAAGCCATTAGGGACTCCATCTTTAATTAAAAAAATCCCCTCCTGTCCGACGCAGTCCAAAACACGATGTCCTCTCTGCTCATCCCTGTGCATAGATATAGATGTCTAGCACAGGGAATGAGCAGACTGAGAACAATCTCAGCTCTGCTACATCAGACAGCAGGCGGGCTCTAGGACCCTGGAGCTGCGGCAGCCAGCACAGAGCAGACAGGACTCTTATCCGTGCGAGTTTCCCAGCGATTACTTGCAAAGTAAACGAGTCCAATGCAAATAATTGGCAAAACTAGGATTGCTTCAGGCTGAAGCTTCCGAGACACATCTGCGATTTGTAAATCTCACACTACTCGCTATTACTCGCTTCCCCATTCATTAACATTGGACTCGCTAGACTCGCAACGAGTAGCGAGTCCTGTGCTCGGACTCGCTAGAGTCAAGCGATTCTGAGTAATTTAGGATTCGCCCATCACTAGTTACTGGGATATATAATGGCTTCTTAAGAGGAAGGTGATAAGGTGTTGCCTTATTCAACTATGAAAAAAATAAATGCATGTGAACTCTCAATATTATAACTGTGTGTAGATTCCAACCAATAAGGAGTTAATTACCATAATCCTTTGATTACACAGAATTTACATTAAATGGATATAGGCCTATAAGGGCTGTCGGTCGCACTGGGTATTATTATGTGGAAGAAACCTTTAATTGGTTAATGTTCTGTAACTGGAAATGTATGACAAGAATGATAATAAGTAGGTATTTCAAACGCAATTGTAAGTATGAGATAAGGGTAGATTATGTAAATGACCTTATATTTACGCTTTTATGTGGCCAGGGAACAGAGGCCCTGTGCCATTATAAGAGAGAGGATGATAATAAGTGCAAGATTTGCTTTCAACTAAGCAGTGCTGGATAGTATGGCGGCAGGATTTCCTTGTGTAAATAGATCCAACGTGTCCCGGTGGAGCGGCATCCAAGATGGACCGCATGTTATTTAACAGTGTGAGAGAAAGTGGGAGGGTGGAGCGTCATTGCCAGAGCAACTTTCTGCTTCCTGTAAATGGAATGCAAGAACAGCTAGGTGGTGAACCGCAAGCATCCTAAGGTGGGTGCTGCGATAGGTGTGTCTAGATACGTGTATGTGCAGTGCTGTAGCCATCAGAATACCGAGCAGGGGAGTGCCAGTGGGACATGATAAGATCTGGTGAATGGTTAGTGAGTTCTTAGTATCCCTTTAAAGAAAGGAAAAAAGAAACGTTAACATATAAGAAGATAAATTACAGTAGCACTCTAGAGTATTATAGAAAAGATTATATTATAGTATAGTATAGTGTTATAGAAAAGGAGTTTACATGTTCTCTCCATTTTTGCGTGGGTTTCCTCCAGGTAATCCGGTCTCTTCCCCCACTCCAAAGACATACTGGAAGGAAATTTAGATAGTTAGCCCCATTGGGGAAGGTGGTAATGATGCCTTTAAAGTGCTGTGGAAATTTATGGCCTTATTAAAGAAAGGAAAATAGGTCATGTATTCATAGTCTATAGGTCTGTTCCCATGTTCATGTTATTTAAAGATCAAGGGGACAATTTATTTACCTCTTCTCCCTGAAGCCTGTTTAATCCTTCCTGACCAGGCCAAATTTTACAATTCAGACCAGTGGCAATCTATGTGGTAATTAGAGAACTTTCCCTGAACATGTTCACAAATTTCAAATTCGGCATGAACATTGACGATTCGGTTTCTGATCGGAAACACGAGCAATTTACAAAAAAATCGGTGAACGTGGCTTTGTTTGGGTAAAACGTTTGCCACTTAAAATGGCCCTAAACTTTCTCTGATTTTTGTGGCCAAAACGATCAACGGAAAACCCGTTGGCTGGGAACAACACCTAACCTTACATTTAGGAGTGTTCCCAGCCATTGTGTCTATCGTTTTCTTGCAACCTGTAGACTTTTTTGGAAGCTTTAAAATAATTTCTTTAAGCTTTCTGGAGTTTCAACATAAATGGAGTATGGGGCACAGACCAGCAGACCAAATTACCAGTGCATGTTGCATTGTAACAGGCAGGATGACGTACTTCTCCTTTTGTGTCTTGGTGGCCAGGGCGCGAGTCAGACCCAGGCACAATGGCAACCACCTGGAGGATGTACTTTTAAATTTGTATGCTGCAGAATTTTTAATGTGTTTAATAAAGTTTTGTATATTTTTATTGAAAATTTGAAAACTGGCAGCAGGAGACCAACATGGAGAGGATGTTGCATCGGCTGTTTCCCAAGTTCTTCCCGTCTCTCCAAAACGAGGTGAGCGTCCCTTAATTTCTCCATCCTCTACTCCAGTGGTGGCCATGATGGGGTGTGCTGGGGGGCAGGTAGTAGCGGAGAATGTCCCTGGAGGAGTTGGCCCATGCGATCCCTCAAGACCGTCAGGCAGCAGAGTACCCCGTGGAATGGCGACCTTCATCCCAGGCAGCGTTCAAAAAGTTGCTAAAGTCTATTTAATCCGAATAAAGAGGACTAACCTAAAAAAGGCCTATTATTGGGTCGCTGATCTTTCCTTTAGATGGCATGTTGTACGGAGAAGGACATTTTTCAGTTGTTGTTGAGTTCTTAGTAGAGTAAGGTTTGTTTTTTTGTTCATTTTATTTTTCCCCTTCCCAAATTTAGCACCTGTTTGCTTCTCCCTGCTGTATTAGCAGGACTGAAGTCTTTGGGCTACACCTCAAAGCCCTTAATGGACTGCCCCATTGTAATGGAGTCTGCTTATCCCTGCCTGTGGGACTTTCCTTATATATATTGTATGTATTTATATATGTGACTTATTAGTGCTAAGTGCATGTTAATATTATTACTGTTTGGGTCTGATAAATGATACAAATTACATAATGGACCACCAAGGCCTTTTTTCAAAGCTTGCTACAGTAAAGATTTTTTTACTTCACTAGTTGTAAGCTGGACTGTTTCTGCAAAGAGGTGCTTTGATACTGCCCTACAGATACTGGTGAACAAGCCGCAGGACACTGGCCTGAAGGTCTGAGGTGTAGAAAAGCAAAATATTACACACACTCCTATAGAATAGGGCTGGCCAAGTGCAGTCCTCCATAGCCACAAACAGTGCATGTTTTCAGGATTTACTTAGGATTGCACAACGTCCTGGAATCATCACCTCTGCAGGTGATTTAATTAGCACCTGTGCAATGCTAAGGAAATCCTGAAAGGTTTCACTGTTTTCAGACCTTGAAGACTGTAGTGAGCCACCCCTGCCCTAGTCTATGACAGGTCCGAAGTGCTGTATTCACTTTTCTTTTCTTACCTTGCACATGTGGTTCAGATTTATTTTTTCTGCCCAAAAATCTGCACCAAATCTGCAAGGTAAGAAAAACCCATGTTGGCACAGCACTTCTGAACTCTCATATACTTCCTGGTACATAGACCTCATCCCCCATACTGGTATAAAACCTTCATCCTCCATCCTAGTACATAGTCTTCATCCCCATCCTGGTTCCTGGTACATAGCCCTCATCCTCCATCCTGGTGCATAGCCCTCTTTCCCCATCCTGGTACATGGCCCTCATTCCCCATCCTGGTATATAGCCCTCATTCCCTATCCTGGTATATATGATGGAGGGTGAGGGTTATGTACCGGGATAGAGGATGAGGGCTATGTACCAGGATGGGGGTTGTGGGCTATGTACTAGGATGGGGGATGAGGGCTATGTTCTAGGATGGAGGATGAGGGCTATGTTCTAGGATGGAGGATGAGGGCTATTTACCAGGATGTAATTAGTTTTTTAAAACTAAATCCAAAGATAAAACACTTTTTAGTGCAACATGTGAGTTAAATAGTTTATTTTTTGTGTGTGTGTGCACTAGGATGGGGGCCATATTGTGATGTGGGGCCATGTACCAGGATGGGGTGTGAGTATACTTAGTCTAATGTAATGTGTGCCACTCCTCCAACCAACTTCTCATTGCCGACTACACTGCTGAGATGTGATGAGCAGGGGGATGCAGTAAACATTACATTAGACTAAAGAGCGGGTCTAGTCTGGTCCTAAACACTGACTTTTTTTCAATTTGGTTGGATTCAGCAAACCTGAACATTTGTAGGTTCGCTCATCTTTTAAGATAAGCCCCCTGGAGATAGTGAGTTATGACAATGTTTGTGAATTGCTGCAGAATATGTTGTAGTCATACATTCAAGGTTAATAAATATTTAGTAAAACAGTTTCGGAAACCTGACAAGACATTTTTAATTATTGTTTATTGCCTATAGTTATGCTCAAGCAGTGCTGTATATCCTTGCATAGCCTGCTTTGTGCTATTACTCTGCGGTGTAGATTTTTGCTCTGGTCTATGTTTTGGTTAGGGTTTGGGGTCTACATGACTAACATTTGAACATATTAGTGTTTATTATGTATTTTTTTTTGAAAATGTGTATTATTTTGAAAAATATTACTGTACAATCTAAAAGCGACCTCTTGATGGCAGTACAGTTTGTGAAGTTGTTTCATGAGCCAATCACAACATGTAACATTCCCAAACGTAACATTTTAACAATTAATACTTTGTCTTTCCCTAGCTAGAGAACCTTCATAGTTCATGTTACTCTGCTGTGAATTGTTTGGTTGTTAATATCATGCTGGTGCCTGTCTGGCTCATTTGGATACATGGATATAACGTTTACTTTAATATCTAATCCATAGACAGAATGACTCCAGAATTATAAGAAAACCAATGACATAAAAGCATTTGGAGAGAGCATGGCAGCAGTCTGTGTGTTTGTATGCGTGTATGGAAAGTGGTAAGGAAAGAGGGGGAAGTGTAAAGTGAATAACAAGTTTAATTTGCTGAATAAATTCAATTACTACACATTCGCCTGGAGACAAGGAAATACAGAATAGTAGCACACTGTACTGAACAGCATCAAAATCTCTGGGACTACTAAGAGACAATTTGTTCCAAGCAGAACATTTCATAAAACTTGATGAAGGCATTATAAATAGTTTTATGTGTGTGGCTATTCTGCACAGTTGTGTTTCTGGAGTATTTTCCAGTTACAACACCTTTTATTTCATATGAATTCAATGTTTCACCAATGATTAAAAAAAGGTAGCAAGCTCATAACAATTGAACTAGCAGCAGACCCTGAAAGTGAAAGGCCCTTGTGCAGGAATTGTGTCTGCCCCCCTAGCCACATAAACACTCACACATTTACACCTATATTCACATTACCACAATATCATAAAATATGCACACGCCCATTTATACATTACACACATGACCATAGCACACAAATGAGCAAATTAATATTCATAATGTGCACAGACACAATTATATTTTTGTGTTACACTTGTTTACATCACTTGTTGATTCTTTTTTCTTCATTTATTCATTCATACATTCATTCAGAGTTGTAACATCCATACCTTTGATATATATGACTAGCCCAGGATAATTACAGCAGATCATATATATATCTCATGAGACAATTGGTAAAGAAACTAGTCACCTACCAAAGGTATAGCAGGCAGGTGCTCTGGGATATGAGCCTAAGAAGTAAAGAAGTGAATTAGTTGTTGAGGCACTTCAGGAAGGAAGAGTTTCAGTGCAGAAGATACCTGTTGGCTTGTGTAGTCTGTGAGCGGTGGCGTTGAGCGGCTGCTATGTCTCAAACGCAGCTACTTATGGGTAATGGGCGGGACCGGCATAGCGTCATTCCCGGTGTGTGGAACGCATGAAAGTTCCGCTTGCTGGACAGCAAGCTGGCGCATGTGCAATGTGTGGAAAGTATCTGTGCATGCGCATAGTGTATTGCTACATCAGAGAGGCGATAAGCATTATCAAACAAGTGCAATGTGACTAATATAGTGATTCTTAGTCTTCCGGGTGGTGATGGTGCGAAGATAGGAACAGTTTATATGCAACAGCAAGTTGATAATTAAATTTTCTTATGTTAAACATAGCATTACGTGTTAAAAGGTCATAAAAAGGGTTACATTGAATCCGCTTGTATGATTGGACAAAAATTGCTCATATATCAAACAAAAATGATTTGGTAGTCCATATATCAACACAATTAATTGGTGACCAGGTCAAGTCCTTTATGATACCGTGAATTGTTTAACTCAAAAGAACAGAAGTATCTCAGAAGATGTTAAAACTTACAATGTAAAATTAGTCAGATAAATGTATCAATTTCACGGTTCAATCCAAGGGGTTCAAGGGTTTGTAATGTATGTATCCAGTGGGCTTCTCTTTCTTTCAGCCTCTGGATACGGTTTCCGCCCTGTCTCGGGGGTGGTATAGTTTCAATAACTTGAAATCTCAATTGAGACACTCTGTGATTGTGTTCCACAAAGTGATGTGAAATCGGTAGCAAGGTATTCTTGCATCATATCGTCAATTTGTGCTTACTTGTGCGGTCACGTACATGCTGGGTGGTCTTCCCAACATATTGGTGACCGCACGGGCACTTAATAAGGTAAATCACAAACGAAGATTGGCAGGTGAACCTTGGATTGGGTATCATTTGCCTGTACGAGGATGATTAAAATACTCGCCCTTAATGACGTTGTTGCATTGATTACAGCTCAAGCATGGAAATGTACCCTTACGTGGAGGATGTAATGTCATCTGGTGTAAAGTCCTTTTACTTGAACCTATATCAGCCCTAATGAGGTTCTGTTTGATGTTGTGAGCTTGTTTATGACAGAATAAAGGCTTTTGGCAAAATTCAGGGACATCTGGATAGCTAGTGTGCAATAGTGACCAGTGCTTTAGGATGGTGGCTCTCACAAGGGTGTTAAAAGGATGATAGGTTGCCATAAAGGGGATTCTTGGACCTTGCAGATGGTCTCTAGGTGTTAACCGTCTACCTTGTGCCATGTCCATCGGGTAACCCCGGTCTCTGAATTTGGTTACCATCTCCTCATGTCTCTGTGATCTTTTAATTGGGTTTGACATGATCCTGTTGACCCTAGCATGTTGTGAAATCGGTAAGGCTTTTTTTACATGTTTCGGATGGCAACTGTCATAATGAAGAAGACTGTTTTCGTCAGTCGGTTTCTTGAATAAGTTAGTAGACAGAGAGCCCTGTTGGTCCATGATTACCAATGTGTCCAGAAAGCTAATTTGTTTCTCATTACTATGGATAGTGAAAGTGAGATTTGGCACTAGGGAGTTGATGTCGTTGTAGAAATTGTCACCTCTCCAAATAATAAAAATGTCGTCAATATAGCGACACCATGTGAGAACATGTGCCGCCATATCGGGACTAGTGTAGATGTGATCATGTTCAAATTTCCTCATAAAGATATTTGCGTATGGTGGGGCCACATTAGACCCCATAGCGGTACCTTGTCTCTGTATATAAAAGGTATCCTCAATAAGGAAGAAATTCTTCTCAAGAACCAAGTATAATAATCTGATACAGAACTCTTTCTGAATTGAAGATAAATTGGCATACTGGTCTAAAAACCATTGTACCGCAGTTATTCCCATCTTATGATCAATGCTTGCATACAAGCTATTGACATCCATGGTCACTAACAGGCAATCCTTCGGAACCTGACCCAAACTCTTTATAGTGTCCAAAAAGGCATTAGTATCTTTGATATAAGATCTTAGATTAGGTACCAAGGGACTTAAAATCCTCTCTAACACGATGGCCAAGGGGGATAGTAGAGAGTCCGTGGACGCCACAATGGGACGTCCTAGTGGACATGTCAAATTTTTGTGTACCTTTGGTAGAATATACATGACTGGTGTCACTGGATTTTTGTTGTGGAGAAATGTGGCCAATTTCTGTTCGATCACTCCAACCCTTGAAAAATGATTGATTATCTCTTGGATCTCCCTAGTGATCTCGTGTGAGGGTTCTCTTGGTACTGGTTCATATGTGTTTCTATCTGCCAACTGTCTGTGTACTTCTTCAAGGTAATTTGATTTGTCCATGACTACTGTTGCCCCATCTTTGTCAGCCGGTTTGATAACTATATGAGAGTTCTCCTTCAACGTTCTGATGGCTCTAGACTTCTCTAGTGAAAGATTGTGCTTAAGGTGTAAGTCGCCGTCATTAATTTGTTTTTGAATGCCCTCCAGATCGCGTGTAACCAGTGAGATATGTCCCTATCGGGTGATACTTCCTAGGGGCATTAAAAGAACTGGGTATGCTCAGACCCAGATCTGAGAGACTAAAGATATTTAACCCCTGGGTTACTGTGTTTTGGGCAGGTGATTGTGCAAAATGAGCTTTGAGTCTTAGAGACCTATAGAACCTTTTCAACTCCTGATCCAATTGGAAGGAGTTGAAAGCTGATGTTGGGCTAAAGGAAAGTCCCTTCTGTAAAACTCCAAGTTCTGAGGGAGAGAGGTTATACGAGGAGTTGTTGTATACCAGTTGTGAACTACCTGCGACCTGGTCACCATTTGAGTGGGCCCTGACCCGCCTCTTGCTCCTCCTTGTCTTTTTCGCTGAGAAAGTCTTCCTAAAAAAGGTGGTGGAGGATATTGGGGAGGATATTGTGGGTAGGGTGGATATGGATGTCCATACTTGTTCTCAGAGCCTGAAGAGGAATAATATCCAGGTCGGTAGGGTAGAGGTTCTGTTGCCCTCCATTTATATACTAGGTTTTTCTCGTAATCTTCTTTATCCCTATTGAACTTGGATTTTTTACGAGCCTGTAAGGTTTTTCTGAATTCGTTATTCGTTGAAATTGCTTTCTTTTTGGCTTTCTCAAAGTCGGAACTCGACACGGTGTCACGTAATTTGTCTTCAAGGGCCTGGATGCTCTGGTTAAGTGTTTCAAATTCGTCGTGGAGGTATTCAATTTGTAGAAGACTAAGGTCCATGGAACACCTTGTTTAAAATACTTTCGTATTTCTGACAATATGACTCATTGTCGGCAAAAATTGTTGGTTGCAGTGGTACCCATAAGCCTCTGGGTATACGTTGTGCCCTGTGGTACTCGGCTAATGTTACATAATGTAGGTCTAGTGCAGTCTGCTTTTTCAGCTCTCTCTCATAGCTGGTTGCACATGACTCTTCTGGTAGTAGGAACTCAGTGGGTGTTCTCACTCTTGATAAGATAGTTTTTGTGTGACTGTCATCGTAGGAAAAATTCTGAAATGACATGAGTATCTGTGACGTAAGCGAAGCTCTGTCAGAAAAATCGCAGCTGAATGGATAGAGACAGGCTCTCAGTCACTCGTTTGGGTGCTCCAGTAAAGAGATGTCAAGGATGAGAATATCCGGGCACACCAAGTAAAGGAAAAATAAAACAAAAATGTTTGTGGATCAAATTTCGTTTTTATTGCCACAGAGTTCAAACCAAAAAAAGAGCCCACCCAACATTTCGGCCTCAACATAGGCCTTTATCAAGGGTTTAGGGTCTGAATGAAAAAACAACAAAGTATAATAGTAATGAACATACGTTTTTGAATAAAACTAATTTGTCAAATAACATTATGTCCTGTATTTGTGCTCTTCGCTTCATGAATATAACATGCTTCTATGCAGTGGCAATAACGTAATTAAAGTATTACCGTAGTTATAGTGTCTATTAGGACAGGTGCTATATCAGGAGTGAGTGGGTGAGTTCCTAATAGTGAAAATAAGTGATTTTCTAAGGGAAAAATAAAGAAAAAAATAGGAAAATTAGAGGAGATTAGGTTGTCAAGTATCAAGAAAATAATTTATTAATCCTGAAATTCATCATATTTTGTAGAACTGTGGACTGCTCAAATGGGATCTTGAAGTTTCTGAATTAGAGATCAATCTGAGTGTTTACTAGTCTCAAACCAATGGGAAAGATAAACAGTATCAGCAAATAGAAGTTGAGAATCTCACTGTTAGTATTAATTATTAAAAGGAATAGGGTAAGGTATCCCCTATGACTATAATTATGGCCAATAATAATAACCATCCCATATGGAGTGGACTAGTTGTAAGGTTACCATATAAATTAGTTACGTCAAAAACATTAGACATAATTCAGGCAGAGACCATATCTTTAAGTTTATTATGATCTCAAATGAGGTGTCCATTGATTAGAGTATATTTTATGGGTTAAAAATTCCTCAGTTTCAATCCTGTGTGTAAGGAATAATTACCTTAATCTCCTATAATGTAAATAAAGGATGATATTAATAGGAAAAGACCATGAATCTTGTGATCTAGGGAGAGAGTGTGATAATCACAGCAGATCATATATATATCTCATGAGACAATTGGTAAAGAAACGAGTCACCTACCAAAGGTATAGCAGGCAGGTGCTCTGGGATATGAGCCTAAGAAGTAAAGAAGCGAATTAGAAAGTTGCTGAGGCACTTCAGGAAGGAAGTGTTTCAGTGCAGAAGATACCTGTTGGCTTGTGTAGTCTGTGAACGGTGGCGTTGTGCGGCTGCTATGTCTCAAATGCCGTTACTTATGGGCAAGGGGCGGGACCGGCATAGCGTAATTTACGGCGTGTGGAATGCATGGAAGATCTGCTTGCTGGACCGCAAGCTGGTGCATGCGCAATGTGTCTACAACGACATCAACCCTCTAGTGCCAAATCTCACTTTCACTATCCATAGTGATGAGAAACAAATTAGCTTTCTGGACACATTGGTAATCATGGACCAACAGGGCTCTCTGGCTACTAACTTATTCACGAAACCGACTGACAAAAACAGTCGTCTTCATCACAACAGTTGCCATCCGAAACATGTAAACAAATTCAGAGACCGGGGTTACCCGATGGACATAGCACAAGGTAGACGGTTAACTCCCAGAGAGCATCCGCAAGGTCCAAGAATCCCCTTTGTGGCAACCTATCATCCTTTTAACACCCTTGTGAGAGCCACCATCCTAAAATACTGGTCACTATTGCACACTAGCTATCCAGATGTCCCTGAATTTGGCCAAAAGCCTTTATTCTGTCATAAACGAGCTCACAACATCAAACAGAACCTCATTAGGGCTGATATAGGTTCAAGTAAAAGGACTTTACACCAGATGACATTACATCCTCCACGTAAGGGTACATTTCAATGCTTGAGCTGTAATCAATGCAACAACGTCATTAAGGGCAAGTATTTTAATCATCCTCGCACAGGCAAATGGTACCCAATCCAATGTTTTTTCACCTGCCAATCTTCGTTTGTGATTTACCTTATTAAGTCCCGTGCGGTCAGGTATATATTGGGGAGACCACCCAGCATGTACGTGACCGCATAAGTAAGCACAAATCGACGATAAGATGCAAGAATACCTTGTTACCGATTCCACATCACTTTGTGGAACACAATCATAGAGTGTCTCAATTGAAATTTCAAGTTGTTGAAACTATACCACCCCGAGACAGGGCGGAAACCATATCCAGAGGCTGAAAGAAAGAGAAGCCCACTGGATACATACATTACAAACCCTTGAACCCCTTGGGTTGAACCGTGAAATTGATACATTTATCTGACTAATTTTACATTGTAAGTATTAACATCTTCTGAGATACTTCTGTTCTTTTGAGTTAAACAATTCATGGTATCATAAAGGACTTGACCTGGTCACCAATTAATTGGGTTGATATATGGTCATATGACCATTTATATTGTAACAATGCTTGTGAAAAATGTTTATGACTTACTAATCATTTTTGTTTGATATATGAGCAATTTTTGTCCAATCATACAAGCGGATTCAATGGAACCCTTTTTATGGCCTTTTAATGCGTAGTGCTATGTTTAACATAAGAAAATTTAATTATCAACTTTTTGTTGTATATAAACTGTGGTCTAGGAAGCGGAAAGATATTATTGTGGTCCATAACAGACATTAACACTAATAGGTGTCAGTGACTTAACGGCAAAAATTGAGACTGCAACATATTGATTGTACACATAATAGCGATGTTAAAGGACTATTCCAGACAAAAAATACTCTCAAACAAATTATCTCAGACAGAAAAATACTAGTACCTGCACATACATCCTCCGCTAAATAAATTCCAATAGGGAACCTTCATATAATGTCTGCACAAATATCCTGGGCAGAATACTAAGAGTGTAATCACTTCCAATCAAAATTCTCATGGAATTTAAGTGCTGATTAAGTAGTGCAGAAATCAAGCTATTACGGCAAAACTGTAGTATATAAACCATACACATAGTGAAACCATGTATGGAAAGATATTATTGTTGTCCTTGACAGATGTTGATACTAATGGATATCAGTGACTTAACGGCAAAAAATTGAGACTGCAGCATTGCAACATTTAATCGTACACATAATAGCAATGTTACAAGACTATTGTCTCAAACAAAAGATACTAGTATCTGCACAGATATCAGAGAGTTCTACTCACATGATAGAACGAATAATTTACAAACCGGCCACAAAATTACACTGTGTATAATAACAAATGGTGTTTCTCTAATTTGATGCTCGAATAAAATAAATAATATATGTCTATATTGCTTTAATAGATATGATGGAACTCATTATATTAATGTCACCTCTCTTGTCACAATATTCAGTGTAGCAAAAATGTAGCTTTTACTCATCCCGATAGTACATATCCTTACAACTAAAAATGTATCATAATAATTGCAATATGTATATTGTAACACTTGGAAGGAAGGCTTGGAGAAGAACTATGGCCATAGAGTCATCGCTAAAGCAAAACATAGCTATCAATCACCATTCCAGAAGTAGGCTAATAAAAATACATCAAATCACTACGAAAGTTCATACCATGGGCTACCCGTGTGTCAAGTTGAAGGATCCAGTACAGTTCTCGATTATGCAGGACCCTCTCCCAGTCCCCGCCACGATAGGGACGTGTGACATGTTCAATGCTTTTTACTAGCAAAGTTGCCAAGTTACCGTCATGCATGTCTGTAAAGTGTTGTGACAAGCCAGACAGGCCTGTTCTCAAACACTGATGGTGGGTATACACGTCACGATATCGGCGTCCAACTCCGACCAAAAGTCACGTGGTTCGGGCGTTGGAGCCGATATCGTTTGCGCGTTGTACGGTGTGAACGTACAACGCGATGCAGGAACGATGGCAAAACGATATCCGGGGTCGAATGAGCGTGCTATTCAAGCGCCCGATATCGGATGCCAGTTGTAGCCGCATCGTCCCGTCTGACAGCCCAACTCCGATGTGTACTGCCACGTCACCCATTCACTCCCATGTTAAATGGTCGTTCATGGGTTGGGGGGCGTACACATCGTCGGGACGTTGTATCCCGATATCGGGCTGTCTAAACTGGCGATGCGATGGCGGGAAAAGCGCACTCAAAAAGAGTGCTCCCGCGTCGTTGGCTACGATATCGGCCCGATATCGCGACGTGTAAACCCACCATTAGACTTGGGGCTAGCTGCAGATATGTGCTCAGATAATCGTTTCTTTATGATACCATTTTTGGGGGGATCTGCAGTTTTAATCGCTCATTATTGCATTTTATAGCAATGTTGCGGCGACCAAAAAAAACAGAATTTTGGTGTTTGGACCATTTTTTTAATCTTTTTAGTTCTGTAAGATACATTCATTTTCCTGTTTATTTACCAGTGTTAATCTGCTTTCCTTTCCCCTTTTCAGATACCCCACTATGCTATGAGTTAGGATACCATGTCACCAGTGAGCACTTACACCGCACTGTACCAGCATTGGGCACGTCTGTGCACTGTATCCTTTACTTTGTTTCACTCAAATCACTGCTTTGTAGAGCAATTCACTGCCAAAACGCCGAGTCCCGCCCACCGGCATCATTAGGGCGCACGCTGCGCTCACACTGCCATTCACACACATGTTGCCCTGCCGCCCTGAGGCAATGTAACTCTCTTATGCTGAATTTAACCCCTTGTATACTTATATGAGCTAGCGGTAACCCATCTCTTTGCACCCCCAGGAATCTTCCTCCTCACTGCATCCCCTGTAACTCCAGGTATCTGTGGGCACTATGGAGATTGAGTAATACTCCCCTTTGGGGCTGCCAGAACTGTAATCAAAGTATGGTCTTTCCTTTTTTCAGACAGAATCCTGGGCTAGTTTAAGCCGGCTCTCATGAATAGGTGGATACACTTATCCACAACATAAACATAGGTATTGACACTTGTAGTTTTAAGACATTTCACTGGCCCCCATAATGACTAACCTTTTATCCCATTTATCCAGGTGCTGTATTCTCCTTTATACATAGGGGATTGCACCCATACCGTATCACAAAATTTCCACAGGTAGCCTCCCTTTGCCTTTATATCCACTTATTGGATTTCGGGACTAGTATATGGGCTCACACTTGTTAGAACTCACTATTCAATATGGGCACTATACGTTACCTCACGTTATTCACCATAGTCCTCCTTAAACATATATATAATAGTGACGGGTTATTCACTATTGATCTGTAACTGATCATTCACCATATTTTCATTTTAATGGATATTGAGTGTTTACTCATCTTGTATTTCTTTTTCCTTAATCTGTTTATGTTAGGATGCTCTAAATGGTATATATTTAGTTTATTTTTTGTCAGGATCTGACTGTCTTTTTATGTTTAATTTTGTATACACTGTCACAGCTCCTGTATCCTCTGTGAAGACCTGATTGTTCGAACCGGCAAGGACAGAGCTACATTTCTATGATCATAATAAAATTATAATAGTTTGAGTTGACGTCTCCTACTCATCATTGTATACCTATATAAGTGTGCCAGGTTTATTATATATTTGGCTGTTTGATGTGAGCTCAGCGCCAGAGCTCACATCAAACACCCCTTATCCTCCCATGACGTCCTCCTACGTCATAGGTCAGGAAGGGGTTAAATTCACCAGATTGAAAGAAACCGGTAGACCAAATGGCTGTGAACTCACCGAACTTTGGGTTTTGGCCACAAGCCTTCAAGGAAAATTTTAGGGTCATATTAAAATTTCAAACTTTTCCCCAGAACAATGTCATGTTCTCAGATTTTTAGTAAATTGCTTGGGTTTTCCAATCACGAACCGAATTGTCAATGTTTATACTGAATTTGGAATTGTCGAACATGTTTGGGGAAAGTTCGCTCATCTCTAGTGTTCACAAACATTTTACAAAATGCATCCATACTAACCTTGACTGGAGATGTCATGCTGGTGCACCAGCTGCGTTGATGACATGCTCCTCTTCCTCTGCATTGTGTTTCCACTGACCCCTCAATGTTAGGGTGAAATTCTGTCATTAGTACCTCTACACGTGTAACCTTGCATTCATGTATTTTGCTATCCCATTCCATGGACAAAGTTAACAATGGTATGCAGTTCTTGTAGAGGGGATCATGCAGGGTGGCCACCCAATAATCATCATTGGAAATCAAACTGTGCAACTTAGTGTGCGCAGGCAATCCAGCATGTATTTTCTCATGTGTGCCAGGCTGCCCAGACCAACAAGCTGGAAGGTGTAATGTCTGTGTCCTCTGTATGCACTCAGTCATGCTCAAGTAATGTCCCTGAGCTTCTTTGAGAGCCACCCTGCTGGGAACATGGTTCCATTTCATTCTCATCCTCCTCCTCATCATCTTCCAAAACAGTTCCCTGACTGGACACTTATGTACCTGGCTTCTGTTGTTAAACCCTCCGAGCCATGTGTAGACGACAGGCCCAATGTGGGTGTGAATAGAAGCTGTTCCTCATGCACCAATTCTCCAGCACATCCTCAGCCATCAAGGTTTCAATTGTTCTTTCCAGCAGGCATAAAATCAGTATAGTTACACTTAATGACACTGATTATGGCATAATCTGCGCTGACCATATTGGTGGTGTATTCAAAGCAGTGCAACACGGTACAAATCCTCCATGGAGGCCCACTCATAGGTGGTAAAGAGTTATTGGTTCACAGAGCAATTATGCTTTACTTGCTGCATCTTAAACTTGACTATTGCCTGTTACTACTTGCACCATGTCTCCAGCACATGCAAGTTGGAGTTCCACCCTGTTGGTATGTCACATATGAGACAGTTAGCTGGAAGGCCAAAGTGATGCTGTAACACACAATGGTGAGCAGCTGCAGGGTGAGAATGGCGAGAGTAAGCACACACTGCCCACCTTTTCACCAGCAGATCGGACATATCTGTGTAATTTGTAAGGAAGCTCAGCACCACCAAAGTAAGGGAATGCACCAGGCAAAAGACATTTTGAATGGATGAGGAAGAAGCAGAGTAGGAGCATGAGGCAACTTGGACTGAGAGATATCCAGCAATCCTCGGTGGTGGTAGGACATGCACTGGAACTCCTTCCGCGTCTGCTAGATTTAAACAGTGGGCAGTTAGGGAGATGCAACATCCTTGCCCATGCTTACTGGTCCACATGTCAGGGGTAATGTGAATTTTTCCACTGATGGTGTTGCGCAGTGCACACCTGATTTGGTCCACAACATGTGTGTGCAGGGCAGGGATGGCACACCTCGAAAAGTAGTATACAGTTTTTTTTTAAACTGTCCGTTTCCACCAGCAGTAATGACACTATTTCTACCGGCAAGAATTTTGAAAAGCTGTCATTCAGGACCATGACTCATGGGTTGGTAGGGTTTTTTCCTCTCTCGAGGGTTTGGTGGGTGGAGAGCTGACTTCTTCCATGGGATGGTGTGGAGATGGTTGGTGATTGTCCTTGTGGTCATGCAGTCACATCCTATCTTTGCGGGGAGGTCAGTGGCCCTGGTGATTATGGGGAAGAGTCTGAGAAGACATCCAAAGAGGGAGCAGGAGGAGGCTAAGGGCCGCTTCACACTGTGGCGTGATCGGTCCGGGGCTGTCCGGGAGGACCCAGACAGCCGCGGACCGGATTAGCACACAGGACTGGGGGGCTAATATGCATGGCCGCGTCATAATGTGCTGCCCATCAATGCACCAGCGGATCAAGCGTCGGCGTATCTATGCGCATGAGCAGGAGAGTTGGATCCGAGTGTATTTAAGAGTCAAGGACCATGTCATACCAGCGAAAGTGAACTCTTCATGCAGGTGGTGCTCAGGTTCAGACGATTTATGCCTCTCTTCAGGCTCTTATGTAAAAGCGTGAAAATCATCTGTCGCTTGTTGTCAGGACATTGTTTGAAGAAATGCCACACCAGGGAGCTCCTTTGATCAGGTTTTGTTGTGCTCAGTTCATCGTCATGGTGGGCAATAGCAGCTGACATACTGGCTAGGGTTAGGCCGCTGTCCTTTTCCACCCTGCTCTCCCTTTTGCAGTGCTGCTGGGGCAGCGTGACCACTACTTCTTCATCCAAACTGGACATGTCACTATGATATCTTTCGGTCCAAGTGAGACCTCATCATCCCCCACATCATGTTCCACCCACTCCTCAGTCCTGCTCTCCTTGTCCGTCTGCACATTGTAGAAAATTGCAGCAGTTGACACCGGTGTTTCATAATCAATAATTCAGAGTCACAGATATGTTGTGGTGGTCTGCTGACCATAAGCAATCGTCCTTCCATCCTCTGACATAACAACTGATTGAGTGTCTAAGCACTCAGTCTCTTCCACTTTTGGGGCAGGGCTAGGTGGATGGGCAAAGTCACTGCCGCTAGCAGATTCAGCAAAAAGCATAAGAGAGTGCTGCATGACTTGGAGGTTAGACTGCTTGGCTGATTTGCAAGGGGGTGAGGAAGATAGATGCCTATGGTCCTCAACTGGCAAATCTTTGATTTCTGCAGTGGACTGGGTGGAAGACAATGGTAAGAATGTACTTGCCTCACCATTTGTCCAGCTATGCTGAGGCATACAAAATCAGACAGAATGCCCTGTCACCTGTGTGTTCCTGAGGAAGGTGTTTTGCTTGAATCTTAACAGGCACAGATTATCAAGTTCTCTCCTTGCAGCAGCTGCACCAGCACCACCAGCTGAACTCTGACTATGTCCATTACTTGATACTTTCCTCTTGTTTACGGGCACTGTTTGTTCACGAGACAGGTCCGCACAAAGCAGCAAGTTGTTAAAGCACTTTTCACAGGTTGCCAACAAGACTTAAAATTGCGTCACAACATGTGATCAACCCTCTAACTGCCGCTCTATCATAGTCATGTCAATTCTTCAGATAGCTGTGATGTGGCCAAAAGTGCCCACAGCCATAAAGCTTTGTGATAATCTGCAATGCAGGCATTTACAAAGCTTTGTTAATAGTACAAAACAGAACACTAAATAATAAATAAAAAAACGTTGTGGGGTCCCCCATATTTTGATACAGAGCACAGGTAAAGCGAATGGCTGGAGGATGCAGCCACTGTCTATGTGTTTTATCTTGGCTGGGACCACCACATACCGTTTAAAAAAAAAATAATTTAAATAAACAATTTAAAAAAATTATGTGGGGTCCCCCCCAATTTTGATACCCATCCAAGGTAAAGCACTCCACAAGCTAAAAATCGCAGCCCGCTGCAGCCCCAGTATTGGCGAACCAATTGGATGCACCAATCCTTGTGCTTTACCTGGCTCATCCCATTTTCCCTGGTGCGGTGGAAATTGGGGTAATATAATGAGTTAATAACAGCTGTGATTTGTCAAAAAATCACAGCTGTCATAAAGCCTTGACTTAGTAATGGGTAGGCCTTTATGAGTCCCCCCCATTACTAATTGTGTAAGTAAAAAACATAATAAAACACAAATATCTGCTACATTTGAGGTCATAGTGCCTGGCTACATTAGAAAACATAAATGTGCACTGTGGCCTCAGGAACACACTGATGGAGCCGTTGCTGTGAGAGTGGAGGTCAGTTAGTTCATCTGAGCTCAAAGCTGATTGGTCCCCACAATAACCCAGCTGAAACCTCAGGTTGACTCACCTGAGGTGAACTCATTGAACTCTATTACAGTAAGGCTGGCTTCACACTAAGTTTTCTTCCTGTTCGTGGGGATCCTGTTTTTTTGCAGGACCCACGAGCAGGAACGGACAGCACTGGATTGTGAACTCTGGATGCCATTTCTGTGTGCGGGTCCGGGATCTGGACACAGAAAGAGCAGGGGGGAGCAGAGCCAGACAAGTACTGTTGGCACTGTCCACTTTCACTTTAGCAGTGTATCTACATACACTCTTAAAGTGAAATTAAGTCAATGGATGGTTAAGAATAAAAAAATTATAAATTCTCACCTATCCGCCAACTCCGAGTGCCCCGCGATGAATTCATCTCTGAAGGCAAAAGGACCTGTGCATCAGCTGACTGGGAAGGGGCGGGGCAACCCGATATGCTGATAGGTCACATGACTGAATCAGCGCGGTTCTAAAGATTTAAACCGTGCTGATGCGGTCATATGACCTGTCAGCTGATCGGATTGCCCCTCCCCTTCCCGGTCAGCTGATGCACAGGTCCTTTTGACTTTGGAGATGAATTCATCGTGGGACACTCAGAGTCGGTGGATAGGTGAGAATTTATTATTTTTTTATTTTTAACCATCCATTGACTTAATTTCACTTTAGCAGTGTATATACTGTAGATACACTGCTAAGGTGAAATTACAGTGCTCTTCTTCTGTGCATGTTCTGTACCCTGGAAACGGATCCGGGAAACAATTCTATTTTTTCCCGGATCTGGCTTCATAGGCCCCCATGTTAACTGCCCCGGACCGGACCGTATTATTTTCTGTCCGATTTTGTCACCGGAGCCCAAAAATTATACAGACTTTGTTTTTGGGACTGGTGAAAAACAGGACAGAAACAAATCTGGCACCGAATACACAAAACAGGATGAAAACCAAATTGTAAAGACCGGGCACTACTGGGATTTTGTGTTGGGAGTTTCCCTGTGTATCAGTTGTCTTAGATGAGCAGCTATGCACCTGGGTGTGCTCACTCAAGTGTATGTTAAATAAAACAGTGCAGAAAAAAGAGGGCACTCACCCATTTGGTGCTTCTTAGGAATTTATTCCCTTTTCAGGGTTCCGTTCAGGATTCTATACAGTACAATGGAGGGAGGGGGAACGTGGAGGGATGCCGGACAACGGCCCATTTCAATGATCGGACCAGCAGAAGTGCCATTCAGGTAACGAAACGGGCTGTTGTCTGGCATCCTTCCACGTCCCCCCTCCCTCCATTGTATTGTATGGAATCCTGAACAGAACCCTGAAAAGGGAATAAATTCCTAAGAAGCACCAAATGGGTGAGGGCCCTCTTTTTTCTGGACTGTTTTATTTTACAAAACAGGATGACCAAATGTGGCCAATCCGGCACCATAGGGATATATGGCAGGCAAAAACAATCCTGTTCTGTTTCAAAAACAAACAGAACAGGATCACAAAAAACGTAGTGTGAAGCCAGCCTAATCTGGCAGTGAGTTTGATGGTGGGTTTACACACACCAATTTCTGTGTCCAATATCTGAACAGATCTCTGGTTGCAGTGAAATCATGGACACATTGTTCCATTTTGTGGCTGTGTACAAAATGGAGCAATGTGTCCATGATTTCACTGCAACCAGAGATCTGTTCAGATATTGGACACAGAAATTGGTGTGTGTAAACCCACCATAATGGTGCCGGGTTACTGGATTATTGATTTTAGTGATGCCAGAATAGCTGATTTTCTGGTACCATTGAAGTCAATAATTCGGCAATGCAGCATCATTGAACTCCATGCCCGATTAACGCATTAGACTATGTGCACATGTAGAATGTTTGGTAGGAAAAATATCTGAACCAAATCTCCTGGCATTAAAAAAATGAATTTGCATTAAAAATGCGACATGTTTTTATGTGTTTTTTTTTTTTTACATGGTATTGGCATGCATTTATTCATGCGATTTTCAAGCATTTGGGGTGGAAATATGTTGCAAAAATACAGCAAGAATCGTCATGCTGGAGATTTATTTCTGCACCAAATTTGCACCAAAAATAAAAGCAACATGTGTACAAAACTTGAGAATTCTCATTCACTTTGCTGGCATAAGGATTTGCATGCAGTTTTGTGACCAAACTGCACTAAAACGCATCCAAACTGTGGAAAAAACAAGTTGCAGTTTTGACACATTTTACAGTAGATGCAGATTTAGTGCAGAAATTTCTACAACCAAATACTCAGCATGTGCACATAGACCAATCTGTTAATCCAGGACCATTGAATTCAATATCGAATTAATGGAGCTAAATTCAATAAATTGACTTGAGATGAGTTCATTGAGTTCAGTGAGTTCATCTCAGGTGAGTTCACCTGTGGTTACAGCTGGAGTACCATGGGAACCACATAGTTGTGACCTTAGGCTGGAAACACACTATCCTACTTACATGCGAGTCTCTCGGACAAGACTCGGATCAGTGACCCTGAACGGCCTCTCCCTCTCTGGATGGGATTGTGATGCTGCACAAAAATACTAGCAGCTGACACTCTCGTCTAGAGAGGGAGAGGCCGTTCAGGGTCACTGATCCGAGTCTCGTCCGAGAAACTCACATGTAAGTAGGATAGTGTTTTTCCACCTTTAGGGCTTGGGCACACTGGCGGTTTTTTACTCGCATTGCAGTCGGACCAATGTTAGTCAATGTCCGAGAGCACATTTCCGAGTGTCGGACTTTTTTTCCTCGTCCGACACTCGGATGACGAGTCAGTCGCAACATGCTGCGTTTTCATGCGAGTGTCGGACAACACTAGCAATCCAAGTCTATGGGTCCTACAAAAACGACATACACTCGAACCTCACACGGACCACCTGAGTTGGATGCGATTTTTAATTGATACATTATCATTCTGTAACTTAGACAACTGTAAAAAATGTTCCTGTAAATGCGAATACAGTAAATAGCTGCTAACTACAAAAACGGATTGCACTTGAAGAGCACAGGGAAGCCACACTGACCAAAAGTCGGATGATGCTCGTGCGACTCTCGCAACCATAAATAAGAGTGTTTATTCACTTGTCAGTGTGTTTGAAGCCTTGGGAGAACTCACTAACATCACTGCTCAAAGCTTTGTCAGTGTGTTTCTGAGGCTGCAGTGCATGGTCATGCTTTGTAATGTGACCGGCACTGCGACCTCATATGTATCAGAGCTGGATTATTCGTGGGACGTTGTGTCGGGATTATGTTGGACCTATAGGGGAGTTTTGGCGGTTAATAAAGTGGAGAAAGAGGGTTTTCTTTTGAATAAATTATTTTTTTCGGCATTTGTGTTTTATTTATTTTTACTTACAGGATTCATAATGGGGGGGTCTCATAGACCCATTACTAATCCAGGGCTAAGTGGCAGCTGTGATTTTTGACAAAGCACAGCTGTCATTAACCCCTTATATAACCTTGGTTGCCAGGAATTGCACATCTAATGGGTGCACCAATTCTGTAGCATTTGTGGGCTGCACTTTTTAGCCTGCAGAGGAGGGGGGGGGGTGGTAACAATCATAGGCCTCCCCAGGTTGAGAATAACAGCCCCCAGTTGTGTGCTTAGTCTTGACTGGGAATCAAAATTGGGAGGATCTCACGCTACTTTTTTAAATAATTCATTAAAAATATTTTAAAAACTGACGCATGGTCCCCTGTATTTTGATGCTCACCCAATATAAGCACAAAGCTGGCAGCCTTCACCCTCCAGCCATTCAGCTTTATCTGCGCTGCCTATCAAAAATATGGGGAATCGCACGCCATTGTTTTTCAATTATTTATGTATTTTTACATTTTGGGGGCACAGACACTAAAGTGATGTTGGGCAACCAATCACACACGCT
This sequence comes from Allobates femoralis, assembly GCA_033576535.1. Taxonomy (NCBI): domain Eukaryota; kingdom Metazoa; phylum Chordata; class Amphibia; order Anura; family Aromobatidae; genus Allobates; species Allobates femoralis. Next base: position 521,864,253 of record JARQOC010000002.1, read on the forward strand.
CACAAAGGGTGGATGGGGGAAGCAGTGAATATGCATCTGGCTTAATTAGCAGACCCAAAAATAGTGTGAGAGTGTCATGGAAACTGGGTAAGTATGGTTTAACAGCTTATTCCCCCTTTTGCAACCCCCTAGCCACAATTTTATAGCACTTAAGTTCAGGTCCCAATAGACTTATATGGGTTCTAGGTCCAGGCTTAAGTTTTGGTCAAGTCTGGTCCGAAACCAATCTTTTTTTAATGTCTGGCAATCCCGAACATCTGTGGGTTCGCTTATTAGTATGACCACCCCTTTTAACTATAACAACTGAGATAAAGTAAAACACACCAGCTCGCTAGAGTTCCGTGTGTGGCCAATTGTTTTCCTATGGTGCTTTTTTTCTTGAATATGAAAAGAAATCTTGAAAGCTTAAACCCATGTGTTGGATTTTCCTTGCTTTAATTATAATGACTGACTGTCTTAGCCTATTAGTTGTATTTTCCGTTCTGCACCCTACTCAAATGTCTTGCTTTACACATAGTATTTGAATAGGTTAGGGTGGCTACTTCACAACAGGTATAGAAAAATGATATAGCCACCTCTTCATGGATGTTGATACCAGTCTGGGGACAATGTATCCATTGCTTTTTTTGTTTAACAGGTATGGGATGATGTCCGTCTCTGAAAAGACCTCTTTTATGGAGGTATCATGCAGTAAAACCACACAGCCTTTTTATTGTGCATAAAAAACATAGTTTTCCTACTTGCTATTTGCATGGCATACCTGTAATACCTTCCTCAGCAAAATTCTAGAGTAGATGTTTTGATAACCAGAAACTAGCTATGTTCTTTGCAATGATCCATTATGGTGTGCGCCCATGAGAACTTGAGGATTTGGAAAGGAGTTCTTTTGTCTATAGCTTCAGTCATCTCAGACTTCTAGAGGAAAAAATTATAATTTGAAAACAGTAAAATTAAAGTTATTTATTGGCTAATGGCCACTTTACAACTCCGATAAAAAGTCACGTGGTTCGTGCGTTGGCCCCGATATCATTCGTGCGTTGTATGGTGTAAATGTCCAATACGATATCGGGGAAGAAATGAGCAGGCTCTCCAACTGCCCGATATTGGATGGACGATGTGGCCGGATCGTGCTGTATGAAAGCCCAACAACGATTCAGAGAACAACTTCCCCTATTCTCTCCCATGTTAAATGGTCGTTCCTGGGTCGCCCGTACAAGGGGGTGTAGACATCGCAGTTGCGTTGCCTGCCGATATCGCGCTGTGTAACAGCTCCTATGCGATCTTGGAATTCTGCCCAAAAAATGCGCGCTCCTGCGTCGTTGTATCTAACATCGGACCAATGTTGGGGCGTGTAAAGTGGCCATCAGTAAGAAAATGTTTACATATTTTCAATTTTAAAAATTTTAGTTGCCACTAAGTCTTTGCAACATCTTAAAACAACAATTATAATGAAAAATCTCATTGCAGGTTCTCATAAAGAAGTGCATTCAATACAATTGGAAATATATCTGCTAATGCATACAGCAAAGTTATTCTAAAATTAATTCTGTGTACATAACTGTGAGGAATGCTCTATAAATACCTAGCTCTATCTAGCGATTATTCCTCTTATTCATGCGCTCAGAAGATTTATTACACTCTTGTTGCTAGGAAAGTGTTCATTATGGTCCTATCCTGGGTCATTTTAAATCAGTTGACATCCACAATTACCAAGCTTATTCTAGGATCATTGCATAAATGTTATTGTAGGCATCTCAGGTTCACGATTGTATCCACTTCACCATAGTACGTGCATTTGTTCTTCCAGTGTGATTTATAGACATTATTCCCTGTTACATTAACCTATAGCTCTTGTAGGTCAGGTGCTAATAGATATACTAACTCCACAGCAGTAAATTGGTTTAATCATGTTAGACATAATCAATTATACAGAAAACTTCTGAAAATGAATTTATATCTAAACAAATTAGGCTTGTAATTTTTGCTATAAAATATTACACTCATATACTACAATGTATAATGTTATACATTGTTTAATTTGTGTGAAAATATTAACATTTTATTTTGAATTATGTACCATAAACGGTATCATATTTTGTGCATATAACGTATGACACCAGCATAGACAAGGTTATGCAAGTATTGTGTAGTGATAAGTGAGTGTATATGTTACTATTCGCTACTCGAACGAGTAGTACGGTATTCGTGCTACTTGTTTTTCTGCGAGTATTTGTGTACTCGCCTCGCTATATTCGGATGCCCCTCCCTGCAGCCACTAAACATTCTGGGCTTCTTAACCAATCACAGTAATGCTGCAGACATCTTGGTTGAGAGATTACTGTGATTGGCTGGCCACCCAGCGTCATAGGATCTGTTTAAGCCCTGCCACCGCCATTTTGCACACATTGCATCCAGAGCCAGCATTGGAGAAGCATAAGGAGAGATCGCTGAACTGCTAGGGAGAGTTTTTAAGAATCTTTATAACACAAAAGTCCTTTTGAGGGCTACCTGCAGTGTACACTACGTCAGTGTAGAGTAGAGAGATGCTTGAGCAGGGACAGTTTAAAGGAGCCATTCACTAGCTCCATAATACCACCAAAAGAATAGCTCTTTTGAGAGCTGATGATACAGAACAGAGTCAGAGTACAGGGAGGGAACATATTCAAACATGGACAGTTTAAAGGAGCCATTCACTAGCTCAACAATACCACCAAAACAATAGCTCTTTTGAGAACTGAAGACACAGAACAGAGTCAGAGTACAGGGAGGGAGAGATACTTGAGCAGAGATAGTTTAAAGGACCACTCACTAGCATCATAATACTGCCAAAAAATAGCTCTTCAGAGTTGAAGACACGCAAAAAAGTCAGAGTCATCCCCATTGTTTTTGGGGTGACAGCCTGCCTTCTGCAGTCCACATTACTCCACTTAAAAAGGAGGTTAGTGCCCAATACAAATCAGAAGTCCAAACATTTCCTACTGCCTGCTACCAAGCACACACCAGCCCACTTTACACATTATTTTTATGACAACAGCCTGCTTTCTGCTGTCCACATTACTCCACTTAAAAAGGCGGTTAGTGCCCAATGCAAAGCAGTAGTTCAAACATTTCATACTGTCTGCTATCAAGCATACACCAGCCCATTTTCCCCATTGTTTATTTGGTCATAGTCCACCTTCTGGTGTCCACATTACTCCATTTAAAAAGGTGGTTAGTGCCCTCAGCAAAGCAGTAGTCCAAACATTTCCTACTGCTTGCTACACAGCACGCACCAGCGTATTTTCCATGCAGTTTTGGTGGTGACAGTCTGCCTTCTGGTGTCCACATTACTTCACTTAACCCTAGAACGCATACCCATAGAAATCTACATATTCACGCACCTTGGGCCTTTTAGGCCTGTTTACAATTATCATGGAATAACTCAAAAAAAATACTTTTCAAAGTTTATTGCAAAGTAAGGATGCATTCCCACTAGCGCTGGGGTCCGCCAGGACGGGATTCCATAATGGATCTGACCTCCTGGTGACCCCAGCTAAGGCTGGCGGACGCATACCTGGGGCCTCGCAGGCCTGCCAGGTTACCTGTTTTCTATTTTCTGTAAAATTACTTTAGTTAAATTTTTGAAACTCTAGGTATTCCTCAGGTATATAGTTGTTAGTAATTTCCAGTTGTTCATATATTTTTATGTTATAGGCACTTCGGTAAAACAACTCTTTTTTGGGACTACCCCATATTCACATACCAGGGGCCTTTTAGGCCTGTACTTGGTTTACATGTGATCTTCAGTTTTTTCGTCTGTACTGTTGCTGGGGAAGACTTTGTCTTTATTACTCAGACTTTATGACTCTGATGTTGCTGGGAAGAGTGTGGATTCTGCCTGACTACATGGTCATGTGATCTTGGGAGGGAGGCTCCGTCACAAAGTCATGCATCTCTAACATCATCGCAGGTCATGAACACACAGGAACAGGAGGACAGACAACATCAAAAAAGATTACAATCAGGCTTGTGCACTGTAAACAGTATGTGATAAGACTCTTTGTTAGAGTCCCAGCACACCAAGCGATATAAAGCAGGTAAAGTGCAGCCCCCCTCCTCTTACCTCCAACAGATCACTTTCTTGTAGTGCAGTAGAAGCCTCTGGTTTTGGAGCTCAGAAAGTTTCTATTTCCAGACAAAAGAAAGCTGACTTCTTCCTCCAAAGTCTTTCCAGCAATTAGGACAAAAAGACCTGCGATGAGGTCAGAGACACATGACTTTGTGAGGGAGCCTCCCTTCCAAGATCACATGACCATGTTGTCATGCAGAATCCACAGTCTTCCCAGCAATAGCAGAGTCATAAAAGTTCTTTCCCAGCAACAATACAGACAAAAAGACTGAGTATCACATGTAAACCTAGTACAGGCCTAAAAGGCCCCAGGTGCGTGAATATGGTGTAGTCCCAAAAAAAGGTTGTTATACCGAAATGTCTGTAACATAAAAATATATGAATAACTGGAAATTACTAACAACTATATACCTGAGGATTAGCTAGATTTTCAAAATTCAAACTAAAGTACTTCTATAGAAAATAGAAAACAAGTAACCTGGCAGGCCTGCGAGGCCCCAGGTATGTGTTCTAGGGTGAAAAAGGCGGTTAGCGCCCTTCACCAACCAGTATAAAGAGAAAAGACAGAGCGCACCGCAATTATAATAATAAAAATACTGGGTGCTTGCAAAGCCAAAATAATCAAGAAAAGAAATTGCACATACAGCAAGCACAACCAACATATTATGAATCCCAAAGAAACCTTTACTGAAAGCACAACAACAAACAGTATTTAACAAATTAAAAACCAGTTTTTTTTTACTTGTTTTTGAATGATGTTTGTTGTTGGGTTTTCATTAAAGGTTTTTTTGTGATTCATAATACAATGGTTGTGCTTGCTCTATGTGCAATTTCATTTCTTGATTATAGCTCCGCAAAGCAGTAGTCCAAACATTTCCTATTGCCTGCTACCAAGCACACACAAGTGCATTTTCCCTGTTGTTTTTGTGGTCATAGCCTGCCTTCTGGTGTCCACATTACTCCACTTAAAAAAAAGGTTATTGCCCAATGCAACGCAGTAGTGTAGTCCAAACATTTATAACTGCCTGCTACCAAGTACACACCAGCCAATTTTCCTCGTTGTTTTTATGGTTACAGCCATTCTTCTGGTGTCTATATTTGTCAACTTAAAAAGAAGGTTAGTGCCCAATGCAAACCAGTAGAGATGAGCGAGTATGCATGTCACTACTCGGTACTCGCACGAATATCTCGGTCCTCAGGGTACTCGGCGAGTACCGAGTAATCTCGCGATACTCTTGCTATGCTCGGGGTCCACCTCCCTGCATGTTGGCGCTCTTTTCAGAGCCAGCCCGCATGCAGGGATTGGCTGACAGACACTGTAATGCCACAACCATGTTGGTTCTGGCATTATAGTGATTGGCTGGCCGCACAGCGTCATCAGGTTTTTATAAGACCTGACCGCGCTGTGCTCGTCACTCTGCTCATTAGACAGTCAGTGTAGGGAGAGCTGCTGCTGATTGAGGGACAGATTTGTGGCCTTTCAGCAAGTGTAGGCACAGGGCTGCCAGTCTAATTACCACAACAGTCCTTCTGAGGACTAATACAGCTGTATAGAGTGTTGGCCAAAAGTATTGACACCCCTGCAATTCTGTCAGATAATACTCAGTTTCTTCCTGAAAATGATTACAATCACAAATTCTTTGGTATTATTATCTTCATTTAATTTGTCTTCAATGAAAAAACAGAAAAGAGAATGAAGCAAAAAGCAAAACATTGATCATTTCACACAAAACTCCAAAAATGGGCCGGACAAAAGTATTGGCACCCTCAGCCTAATACTTGGTTGCACAACCTTTAGCCAAAATAACTGCGATCAACCGCTTCCGGTATCCATCAGTGAGTTTCTTACAATGCTCTGCTGGAATTGTAGACCATTCTTCTTTGGCAAACTGCTCCAGGTCCCTGATATGTGAAGGGTGCCTTCTCCAAACTGCCATTTTTAGATCTCTCCACATGTGTTCTATGGGATTCAGGTCGGGACTCATTGCTGGCCACCTTAGAAGTCTCCAGTGCTTTCTCTCAAACTATTTTCTAGTGCTTTTTGAAGTGTGTTTTGGGTCATTGTCCTGCTGGAAGACCCATGACCTCTGAGGGAGACCCAGCTTTCTCACACTGGGCCCTACATTATGTTGCAAAATTTATTGGTAGTCTTCAGACTTCATAATGCGATGCACATGGTCAAGCAGTCCAGTGCCAGAGGCAGCAAAGCAACCCCAAAACATCAGCGAACCTCCACCATGTTTGACTGTAGGGACCGTGTTCTTTTCTTTGAATGCCTCTTTTTTTCTCCTGTAAACTCTATGTTGATGCCCTTGCCCAAAAAGCTCTACTTTTGTCTCATCTGACCAGAGAACATTCTTCCAAAACGTTTTAGGCTTTCTCAGGTAAGTTTTGGCAAACTCCAGCCTGGCTTTTTTATGTCTCGGGGTAAGAAGTGGGGTCTTCCTGGGTATCCTACCATACAGTCCCTTTTCATTCAGACGCCGACGGATAGTACGGGTTGACACTGTTGTACACTTGGACTGCAGGGCAGCTTGAACTTGTTTGGATGTTAGTCGAGGTTTTTTATCCACCATCTGCACAATCTTGCATTGAAATCTCTCTTCAATTTTTCTTTTCCGTCCACACCTAGGGAGGTTAGCCACAGTGCCATGGGCTTTAAACTTCTTGATGACACTGCGTACGGTAGACACAGGAACATTCAGGTCCTTGGAAATGGACTTGTAGCCTTGAGATTGCTCATGCTTCCTCACACTTTGGTTTCTCAAGTCCTCAGACAGTTCTTTGGTCTTCTTTCTTTTCTCCATGCTCAATATGGTACACACAAGGACACAGGACAGAGGTTGAGTCAACTTTAATCCATGTCAACTGGCTGCACGTGTGATTTAGTTATTGCCAACACCTGTTAGGTGCCACAGGTAAGTTACAGGTGCTGTTAATTACACAAATTAGAGAAGCATCACATGATTTTTCTAACAGTGCCAATACTTTTGTCCAACCCATTTTTTTATGTTTGGTGTGGAATTATATCCAATTTGGCTTTAGGACAATTCTTTTTATGTTTTTCATTGAAGACAAATTAAATGAAGATAATAATACCAAAGAATTTGTGATTGCAATCATTTTCAGGAAGAAACTGGGCATTATCTGACGGAATTGCAGGGGTGTCAATACTTTTGGCTACAACTGTAAAAACTGAAACACAGTTTACAGTGATGATTTATTTTTAAACTGCGTTCTGTTGTTTAATTATAGTGAAAACTTTATCACTAGGACATTATCATTGATGTAACTAAATGCCTCATGCCAAGTCGTCCGTCAATGCCCCTTCCTCTGGTAATCTGCTCACTGTCAGTAGACAATATACAGTATACATTGAGCTGTGGTGTGAGCAGGGTCAATTATGTGAGCTCACTGCATGTAAGAACTCTGTGTCTCAACTGCTGCACCCAGTAAACTAAGCGAAATATCATTGGAATCAGGTTCTGTATTTCTTACATTATGTTGCTCAAGATGAGTTAGCAAAAAACTGTAGGCAGATTCCCTTTAAATAAAGGCTGATTGGCTATATGCAAGCCAGCCAGTGCTTGGCTACTGGATTGTTTACACCAGGGGTCTGAAACACGTGACCCTTGAGGCTGCTTCATGCTGCCCACAGGCACTGCAGACCTCTTGATGATTGTACTTTTTTCTAGTTGAATGTGTTGCTGGAGTCGTGCAGAGACAAGCACAGCTAAACAAATTCCAGCTATTGCTGGTGTTACAGTAATGCCCCATCCTCACCAGACCACACTTGATTTTCTTCAAAAGAAGAGTAGCCTGGATATTCTTCTGGGGCTCCCATGACCTCTCCTCAGGGCCATGACTCTATGAATTCACCAGGAATAGTGTCTTACCTCAGACCTTCTTCATGGCCAAGATGTGCTTCACTTCAAAAATGTCCTCAAGACTGACAGGCAAAGGTGTGGCACAAGGGACTTGAAGAAGGGACTCAGAATCAGTGGTTTGAGAAGAGTGAAAGGAATTATGAACATGTAATGTGTTCGGAATTTTCAGTTTATAAGAGACATAATTGATGCGTCTTATGGCTTCAAAGGGAATGATGAAGTGGGGACCCAACTTGTAGGAGGGAATCTCCAGACAGATGTACTTCAAGGATAACCACACTATCCCTAGGATGGAAAATTGGTGGATCAAGGTGCTTTTTGTCGGCAGGCCTCTTCTTCCACTCAGAAGTTCTCTAATGAGAGTGTTGGCCACATGGATTCCAGAAGAGGTCGACACTGGAAGCGGAATACCAGGCTGTTGTCCAAAGAACACTAAAAAGGGTAATTTAGTAGAGGTCTCATTTACATGGTTATTGTTGAAGAACTTTACCAAGGGCAATAATTCAATACAATCATCATGGTGCACATTCGTAAAAATGACACAGAAAGGGGAAGAGTATCTGATTGACACTTTTACCTGACCATTGGAATGTGGATGGTATGCTGAAAAGAAATCCTATAATACATTAAGAATTTTGAATCTAAGGGAATATAAAATTATATTATACGGAATTATAGCTAAGGAGATATGAAAAAATGAGACACTTAGCTTATAAATATGACCACATAAATAACAGCCCAGTAGACAAGTCAAAGAGTATCTCTTTTACTGGGTCCCTATGCTCACTCATAGCCTCACTCTTGATTAAAAACCTCCTTTTGTATAGACGAGTAGGAACCTGCTAACAGTAGTGATGAGCGAGTACTAAAATGCTCGGGTGCTCGAAGCTCGGGCCGAGCATCCCGAGATACTCGTGTACTCGGCCCGAGTAACGAGCCCAATGTTATCCTATGGGAGACACGAGAATTTTTATGAAATGACTGCCGGCAGCATGGAAAAACCCTAAAAATGTCACAAAAGTCTCAGAAGAGTGCTGAAATGACATGGCAACCACCATGGGGAAGACCCCTGGAAGCATTTCTCACTCAAAAGTCACAGCTGTGAACAATGTTGTCCGAGTTTCACGCCAATTTTACGGAGTCTCCAGAAAACTTTCCAAAATGACACCAAAATGAATATTTAGGGTGGAAATGTTAAGGGCACATACCCAATAGTGAGATACAGCTGGTGTATGTCACTTTTTGTGATTACATAAAAGATTTTACGTGAAAACATTGTGCGACACTCCGATAACCCTGACAAGAGACGTACATGAAGCCCTGTCTAGAAATAAAGTGCCCATTTTGAGGAACTGGGTCTATTGTAGTATCTTCCTTTGCAAGGGCAGTCCAAAATTGGGAGGTTCACCAATGCCCCTGGATACAGACATGCAGGATGGCCTGTAAACAAGAACTGGGTGTATTGTAGTATAGCCCTTTGGCCAGGGCGTCCAAAAATTGGGAGGCTCCACATTGTCCCTGGATAGAGACGTGCAGGAGGGCCTGTAAAGAAGAACTGGGTGTATTGTAGTATAGGACTTTGGCCAGGGCAGGCAAAAATTGGGAGGTTCAACAATGAGCCATGCATACAGACATGTAGTAGGGCCTGTAACCCTCAAGTGGGTGTATTGTAGTATAGCCCTTTGGTCAGGGCAGCCACAAATTGGGAGGTTCAACAATGACCCATGCATACAGACATGTAGTAGGGCCTGTAACCCTCAAGTGGGTGTATTGTAGTATAGCCCTTTGGTCAGGGCAGCCAAAAATTAGGACGCTCCTCTTTGTCCCTGGATAGAGACGTGCAGGAGGGCCTGTAACCCTCAAGTGGGTGTATTTTAGTATAGCCCTTTGGTCAGGGCAGCCAAAAATTGGGAGGCTCCTCTTTGTCCCTGGATAGAGACATGCAGGAGGGCCTGTAACCCTCAAGTGGGTGTATTGTAGTATAGCCCTTTGGTCAGGGCAGCCAAAAATTGGGAGGTTCAACAATGACCCATGCATACAGACATGTAGTAGGGCCTGTAACCCTCAAGTGGGTGTAATGTAGTATAGCCCTTTGGTCAGGGCAGCCACAAATTGGGAGGTTCAACAATGACCCATGCATACAGATATGTAGTAGGGCCTGTAACCCTCAAGTGGGTGTATTGTAGTATAGCCCTTTGGTCAGGGCAGCCAAAAATTGGGAGGTTCAACAATGACCCATGCATACAGACATGCAGTAGGGCCTGTAACCCTCAAGTGGGTGTATTGTAGTATAGCCCTTTGTCAGGGCAGCCAAAAATTGGGAGGCTCCTCTTTGTCCCTGGATAGAGACGTGCAGGAGGGCCTGTAACCCTCAAGTGGGTGTATTGTAGTATAGACCTTTGGTCAGGGCAGCCACAAATTGGGAGGTTCAACAATGACCCATGCATACAGACATGCAGTAGGGCCTGTAACCCTCAAGTGCGTGTATTGTAGTATAGCCCTTTGGTCAGGGCAGCCAAAAATTGGGAGGCTCCTCTTTGTCCCTGGATAGAGACGTGCAGGAGGGCCTGTAACCCTCAAATGGGTGTATTGTAGTATAGCCCTTTGGTCAGGGCAGCCAAAAATTGGGAGGCTCCTCTTTGTCCCTGGATAGAGACGTGCAGGAGGGCCTGTAACCCTCAAGTGGGTGTATTGTAGTATAGCCCTTTGGTCAGGGCAGCCAAAAATTGGGAGGTTCAACAATGACCCATGCATACAGACATGTAGTAGGGCCTGTAACCCTCAAGTGGGTGTATTGTAGTATAGCCCTATGGCAGGGCAGCCAAAAATTGAGAGGCTCCTCTTTGTCCCTGGATAGAGACGTGCAGGAGGACCTGTAACCCTCAAGTGGGTGTATTGTAGTATAGACCTTTGGTCAGGGCAGCCAAAAATTGGGAGGCTCCTCTTTGTCCCTGGATAGAGACGTGCAGGAGGGCCTGTAACCCTCAAGTGGGTGTATTGTAGTATAGCCCTTTGGTCAGGGCAGCCAAAATTGGGAGGTTCAACAATGACCCATGCATACAGACATGTAGTAGGGCATGTAACCCTCAAGTGGGTGTATTGTAGTATAGCCCTTTGGTCAGGGCAGCCAAAAATTGGCAGGCTCCTCTTTGTCCCTGGATAGAGACGTGCAGGAGGGCCTGTAACCCTCAAGTGGGTGTATTGTAGTATAGGCCTTTGGCCATGGCAGGCAAAAATTGGGAGTTTCAACAATGAGCCATGCATACAGACATGTAGTAGGGCCTGTAACCCTCAAGTGGGTGTATTGTAGTATAGCCCTTTGGTCAGGGCAGCCAAAAATTGGGAGGCTCCTCTTTGTCCCTGGATAGAGACATGCAGGAGGGCCTGTAACCCTCAAGTGGGTGTATTGTAGTATAGCCCTTTGGTCAGGGCAGCCAAAATTGGGAGGTTCAACAATGACCCATGCACACAGACATGTAGTAGGGCCTGTAACCCTCAAGTGGGTGTATTGTAGTATAGCCCTTTGGTCAGGGCAGCCACAAATTGGGAGGTTCAACAATGACCCATGCATACAGACATGTAGTAGGGCCTGTAACCCTCAAGTGGGTGTATTGTAGTATAGCCCTTTGGTCAGGGCAGCCAAAATTTGGAGGTTCAACAATGACCCATGCATACAGACCTGCAGTAGGGCCTGTAACCCTCAAGTGGGTGTATTGTAATATAGCCCTTTGGTCAGGGCAGCCAAAAATTGGGAGGCTCCTCTTTGTCCCTGGATAGAGACGTGCAGGAGGGCCTGTAACCCTCAAGTGGGTGTATTGTAGTATAGCCCTTTGGTCAGGGCAGCCACAAATTGGGAGGTTCAACAATGACCCATGCATACAGACATGCAGTAGGGCCTGTAACCCTCAAGTGGGTGTATTGTAGTATAGCCCTTTGGTCAGGGCGGCCAAAAATTGGGAGGCTCCTCTTTGTCCCTGGATAGAGACGTGCAGGAGGGCCTGTAACCCTCAAGTGGGTGTATTGTAGTATAGCCCTTTGGTCAGGGCAGCCAAAAATTGGGAGGCTCCTCTTTGTCCCTGGATAGAGACGTGCAGGAGGGCCTGTAACCCTCAAGTGGGTGTATTGTAGTATAGCCCTTTGGTCAGGGCAGCCAAAAATTGGGAGGTTCAACAATGACCCATGCATACAGACATGCACTAGGGCTTGTAACCCTCAAGTGGGTGTATTGTAGTATAGCCCTTTGGTCAGGGCAGCCAAAAATTGGGAGGTTCAACAATGACCCATGCATACAGACATGTAGTAGGGCCTGTAACCCTCAAGTGGGTGTATTGTAGTATAGCCCTTTGGTCAGGGCAGCCACAAATTGGAGGTTCAACAATGACCATGCATACTGACATGTAGTAGGGCCTGTAACCCTCAAGTGGGTGTATTGTAGTATAGCCCTTTGGTCAGGGCAGCCAAAAATTGGGAGGTTCAACAATGACCCATGCATACAGACATGCAGTAGGGCCTGTAACCCTCAAGTGGGTGTATTGTAGTATAGCCCTTTGGTCAGGGCAGCCAAAAATTGGGAGGTTCAACAATGACCCATGCATACAGACATGCACTAGGGCTTGTAACCCTCAAGTGGGTGTATTGTAGTATAGCCCTTTGGTCAGGGCAGCCAAAAATTGGGAGGTTCAACAATGACCCATGCATACAGACATGTAGTAGGGCCTGTAACCCTCAAGTGGGTGTATTGTAGTATAGCCCTTTGGTCAGGGCAGCCACAAATTGGGAGGTTCAACAATGACCCATGCATACTGACATGTAGTAGGGCCTGTAACCCTCAAGTGGGTGTATTGTAGTATAGCCCTTTGGTCAGGGCAGCCAAAAATTGGGAGGTTCAACAATGACCCATGCATACAGACATGCAGTAGGGCCTGTAACCCTCAAGTGGGTGTATTGTAGTATAGCCCTTTGGTCAGGGCAGCCAAAAATTGGGAGGCTCCTCTTTGTCCCTGGATAGAGACGTGCAGGAGGGCCTGTAACCCTCAAGTGGGTGTATTGTAGTATAGCCCTTTGGTCAGGGCAGCCAAAAATTGGGAGGCTCCTCTTTGTCCCTGGATAGAGACGTGCAGGAGGGCCTGTAACCCTCAAGTGGGTGTATTGTAGTATAGCCCTTTGGTCAGGGCAGCCAAAAATTGGGAGGTTCAACAATGACCCATGCATACAGACATGCAGTAGGGCCTGTAACCCTCAAGTGGGTGTATTGCAGTATAGCCCTTTGGTCAGGGCAGCCACAAATTGGGAGGTTCAACAATGACCCATGCATACAGACATGTAGTAGGGCCTGTAAACCCTCAAGTGGGGGTATTGTAGTATAGCCCTTTGGTCAGGGCAGCCAAAAATTGGGAGGTTCAACAATGACCCATGCATACAGACATGCAGTAGGGCCTGTAACCCTCAAGTGGGTGTATTGTAGTATAGCCCTTTGGTCAGGGCAGCCAAAAATTGGGAGGCTCCTCTTTGTCCCTGGATAGAGACGTGCAGGAGGGCCTGTAACCCTCAAGTGGGTGTATTTTAGTATAGCCCTTTGGTCAGGGCAGCCACAAATTGGGAGGTTCAACAGTGACCCATGCATACAGACATGCAGTAGGGCCTGTAACCCTCAAGTGGGTGTAATGTAGTATAGCCCTTTGGTCAGGGCGGCCAAAAATTGGGAGGCTCCTCTTTGTCCCTGGATAGAGACGTGCAGGAGGGCCTGTAACCCTCAAGTGGGTGTATTGTAGTATAGCCCTTTGGTCAGGGCAGCCACAAATTGGGAGGTTCAACAATGACCCATGCATACAGACATGCAGTAGGGCCTGTAACCCTCAAGTGGGTGTATTGTAGTATAGCCCTTTGGTCAGGGCAGCCAAAAATTGGGAGGCTCCTCTTTGTCCCTGGATAGAGACGTGCAGGAGGGCCTGTAACCCTCAATTGGGTGTATTGTAGTATAGCCCTTTGGTCAGGGCAGCCAAAAATTGGGAGGCTCCTCTTTGTCCCTGGATAGAGACGTGCAGGAGGGCCTGTAACCCTCAAGTGGGTGTATTGTAGTATAGCCCTTTGGTCAGGGCAGCCAAAAATTGGGAGGTTCAACAATGACCCATGCATACAGACATGTAGTAGGGCCTGTAACCCTCAAGTGGGTGTATTGCAGTATAGCCCTTTGGTCAGGGCAGCCACAAATTGGGAGGTTCAACAATGACCCATGCATACAGACATGTAGTAGGGCCTGTAACCCTCAAGTGGGTGTATTGTAGTATAGCCCTTTGGTCAGGGCAGCCAAAAATTGGGAGGTTCAACAATGACCCATGCATACAGACATGCAGTAGGGCCTGTAACCTCAAGTGGGTGTATTGTAGTATAGCCCTTTGGTCAGGGCAGACAAAAATTGGGAGGCTCCACATTGTCCCTGGATAGAGACGTGCAGGAGGGCCTCAAAACATTTTTCCCATTGAAAAGGAGCGGGTCTCCTGTCGTTGTAATGCCCATTCTAAAAGAATGGGCGAAAAAATTTACCACTGCGGGTATACCTCAAACAACAGCCTAACTATTGTAACGGTCATCATGGTGTCACATGAGGAGAAGGAGGAGCAGTCCAGGGATTAGCCAAAGTCCGGAAGTGTGTACCAATGGGTGAGTGGAGGTACATGTCAGATTCAAATAACAAAATTTTAATTCAGTTGTCATTTGCTGGTGGTGTGGTGAAGTCTGGCCCAATCCAACCCTTGTTCATCTTGATCAGAGTCAGCCTGTCCGCATTTTCAGTTGACAGGCGGGTGCGTTTATCAGTGATGATTCCACCTGCAGCACTGAAAACACGCACTGATAAAACGCTAGCGGCAGGGCAGGCCAGGACTTCCAAGGCGTAGAGAGCCAATTCATGCCACGTGTCGAGCTTGGAGACCCAATAATTGAAAGGCACAGAGGAATCTCGCAGTACAGTTGTTCGATCTGCAAAGTACTCCTTCAGCATCTGCCCAAACTTAGCATTTCTGGTGGCACTACCCCGCACCTCAGGGGCTGTGGTACGTGAGGGGCTGAGAAAACTGTCCCACATCGTAAAGACAGTTCCCCTGCCTCTGGCGGATTGGACTTGTGCCCCTCTCGGCCGTATGCCTTGGTTGTCCACCGAATCCTGACCTATGCCGCTAGCGTTTTGTGAGGGGAATGATTTCACTACTTCCGTGGCTATGGCCCTGTGGAACTGCTGCATTTTGGCTGACCTCTCCGCCTCAGGAATGAGAGACATAAAGTTCTCCTTGTAGCGTGGGTCTAACAGTGTTGCCAACCAGTACTGATTGTCGGCCAAGATGTTCTGAACGCGAGGGTCACGAGACAGGCAGCTTACCATAAAGTCAGCAATGTGCGCCAGACTCTTAACAGCCATCACTTCAGTATCCAGACCAACACGATGACTGAACATGCTGTCCTCCTCCTCCTCCTCCTCATCTCCCCTGTCCTCTGGCCAGCCACGCTGAATCCAGGGTATGACTGGTGTACATGTCATATCCTCAATTTGGCCAGAGAGTTGCTCCATGTCTTCATCCTCCTCCTCCTCGTCATAGTCCTCCACTGCACGTTGTGATGAGATGAGGCTGGGCTGTGTGTTTTCACCCACACCCACTTCTGTTTCTTGCTCAAAGTCACATGGGCCACGCATGGAACATGCGTCAGCTGCCCTCGCCTCAAAGCTGCCACCAGGTTCCGGCCATTGTCACACACGACCTTTCCTGGCTTTAGGTTCAGAGGTGTGAGCCAGTGATCTGCCTGCTGTTTCAGAGCTGTCCACACCTCTTCTGCATTGTGGGGTTTGTCACCTATGCAGACTAGCTTCAGCACAGCCTGTTGCCGCTTTGCAGAGGCAGTGCTGCAGTGCTTCCAGCTTGGGACTGGTGTGGAGGGTACAGTGGATGAGGATGCGCAGGAGGAGGAGGCTGAAGAGCATGACATTCTGGAGCTGTAGAGTGTCGGTGAAACCCTGACAGAGGTAGGGCCTGCTATCCTTGGTGTGGGAAGGACGTGTTCCGTCCCTCGCTCAGACTGGGTCCCAGCCTCCACAATATTAATCCAGTGTGCCGTCAAGGAGATGTAGCGGCCTTGCCCACAAGCACTTGTCCACGTGTCTGTTGTTAGGTGGACTTTGGCGTAAACAGCATTGTTCAGGGCACGTGTGATGCTGTTGGACACGTGGTTATGCAATGCGGGGACGGCACATCTGGAGAAATAGTGGCGGCTGGGGACCAAGTAACGTGGGACAGCAGCCGCCATCAGGTCGCGGAATGCGTCTGTCTCCACCAGCCGGAAAGGCAACATTTCTAGCGCTATGAGTCGCGAAATGTGATCATTCAGGACTGTGGCATGTGGGGCGTTGGCAGCGTATTTGCGCCTGCGTTCAAATGTTTGCTGAATGGAAAATTGAACGCTGCGCTGGGACAAGGACGTGCTTGATGGTGGTGTAATTTGTGCGTGGGCAACTTCAGGTGCAGGGCCGGAGGCTTGTTCACGGCCAGCATGGACAGGGGATTGGCTCGCATGCACAACAGGCGAAGACGTAGCAGTGACATCAGCAAGCACCGCTCCTCGACTCTGTTGTACTTCCCACAAAGTCGGGTGCTTGGCTGACATGTGCCTGATCATGCTGGTGGTGGTCAGGCTGCTAGTTTTCGTACCCCTGCTGATAGTGGCATGGCAGGTGTGGCAAATGGCCTTTTTAGAGTCTTCTGGAGCCAACTTAAAAAACTCCCAGACTCGGGAAGACCGAACATTTGCACAGGCACCTTGAGTCGTGTTGTTCCGGGGAACGGTTGCCTGCCTTCTGCCTGCAGACGCAACCCTGCTTCGTACTGGCTGTTGGGATGCTACGCCTCCCTCCCCCTATGCACTGCTGTCCTCGCTCTGCATATCCTCCTGCCATGTTGGGTCAGCTACTGGATCATCCACCACGTCGTCTTCCTCTTCCGCACCCTGATCCTCCTCCTGACTTCCTGGCAATTGTGTCTCATCATCATCCACCCCTTGTTGAGACACTTTGACAACGTTCCGTTCGTCATAACGTGGCTGCTCAAATATTTGGGCATCTGTACATACCATCTCCTCATCACCCACTTCAAGAGGAGGTGGCGACAGGCCAGATTCTGCGAATGGATACGTGAACAGCTCTTCCGAGTGTCCTAGTGTGGGATCAGTAATGTCCGTGGACGTGTACTCGGCCAGGTGGTAGGAAGGAGGATCAGGTTGGGAAATGAGCGGTGCAGTATCACGGCTACTGACAGTTGACCGTGTGGAAGACAGGGTGTTTGTGGAGGTGCCCATCTGACTTGAAGCATTATCCGCTATCCAAGTAACAACCTGTTGACACTGGTCTTGGTTCAACAGTGGTGTACTGCTGCGGGCCCCAAGAATTTGGGACAGGACGTGCGAGCGAGGAGATGTGGCCCTTTGTTGTTGCGAAATTAGTGCTTGCACACGACCTCGGCCTCTGCCTGCACCACCATCACGTCCACTTCCTTGTTCCTTACCAACGCCCTTGCCAACGCCTTTGCGCATTTTGCCTGTATAGAGCGACAACTGTCTGGTGACTGTTGAGGTCACAGGAGATTAGGATTTTATTTCCCTAACCTGTATCAAGGTATGACGTACACCAGTGTGGTAACTGTTGAGATCACAAGAGATTAGGATTTTAGTTCCCTAACCTGTATCAAGGTATGACGTACACCAGTCTGGTGACTGTTGAGATCACAAGAGATTAGGATTTTAGTTCCCTAACCTGTATCAAGGTATGACGTACACCAGTGTAGTGACTGTTGAGATCACATGAGATTAGGACTTTAGTTCCCTAACCTGTATCAAGGTATGACGTACACCAGTGTGGTGACTGTTGAGATCACAAGAGGTTAGGATTTTAGTTCCCTAACCTGTATCAAGGTATGACGTACACCAGTGTGGTGACTGTTGAGATCACAAGAGATTAGGATTTTAGTTCCCTAACCTGTATCAAGGTATGACGTACACCAGTGTGGTGACTGTTGAGATCACAAGAGGTTAGGATTTTAGTTCCCTAACCTGTATCAAGGTATGATGTACACCAGTCTGGTGACTGTTGAGATCACAAGAGATTAGGATTTTAGTTCCCTAACCTGTATCAAGGTATGACGTACACCAGTGTGGTGACTGTTGAGATCACAAGAGGTTAGGATTTTAGTTCCCTAACCTGTATTAAGGTAGTACGTACACCTGTCTGGTGACTGTAATGGTTTCACGAGAGGATTTTAGTCCCTAACCTGTATTAAGGTAGTACGTACACCTGTCTGGTGACTGTAATGGTTTCACGAGAATATTTTAGTCCCTAACCTGTATTAAGGTAGTACGTACACCTGTCTGGTGACTGTAATGGTTTCAGGAGAGGATTTTAGTCCCTAACCTGTATTAAGGTAGTACGTACACCTGTCTGGTGACTGTTGAGATCACAAGAGATTAGGATTTTAGTTCCCTAACCTGTATCAAGGTATGACGTACACCAGTGTGGTGACTGTTGAGATCACAAGAGATTAGGATTTTAGTTCCCTAACCTGTATCAAGGTATGACGTACACCAGTGTGGTGACTGTTGAGATCACAAGAGATTAGGATTTTAGTTCCCTAACCTGTATCAAGGTATGACGTACACCAGTCTGGTGACTGTTGAGATCACAAGAGATTAGGATTTTAGTTCCCTAACCTGTATCAAGGTATGACGTACACCAGTGTGGTGACTGTTGAGATCACAAGAGATTAGGATTTTAGTTCCCTAACCTGTATTAAGGTAGTACGTACACCTGTCTGGTGACTGTAATGGTTTCAGGAGAGGATTTTAGTCCCTAACCTGTATTAAGGTAGTACGTACACCTGTCTGGTGACTGTAATGGTTTCAGGAGAGGATTTTAGTCCCTAACCTGTATTAAGGTAGTACGTACACCTGTCTGGTGACTTTAATGGTTTCAGGAGAGGATTTTAGTCCCTAACCTGTATCAAGGTATGACGTACACCAGTGTGGTGACTGTTGAGATCACAAGAGATTAGGATTTTAGTTCCCTAACCTGTATCAAGGTATGACGTACACCATTGTGGTGACTGTTGAGATCACAAGAGATTAGGATTTTAGTTTCCTAACCTGTATCAAGGTATGATGTACACCAGTGTGGTGACTGTTGAGATCACAAGAGATTAGGATTTTAGTTCCCTAACCTGTATCAAGGTATGACGTACACCAGTGTGGTGACTGTTGAGATTACAAGAGATTAGGATTTTAGTTCCCTAACCTGTATCAAGGTATGATGTACACCAGTGTGGTGACTGTTGAGATCACAAGAGGTTAGGATTTTAGTTCCCTAACCTGTATCAAGGTATGACGTACACCAGTCTGGTGACTGTTGAGATCACAAGAGATTAGGATTTTAGTTCCCTAACCTGTATCAAGGTATGACGTACACCAGTGTGGTGACTGTTGAGATCACAAGAGGTTAGGATTTTAGTTCCCTAACCTGTATTAAGGTAGTACGTACACCTGTCTGGTGACTGTAATGGTTTCACGAGAGGATTTTAGTCCCTAACCTGTATTAAGGTAGTACGTACACCTGTCTTGTGACTTTAATGGTGTCAGGAGAGGATTTTAGTCCCTAACCTGTATTAAGGTAGTACGTACACCTGTCTGATGATTTTAATGGTTTCAGGAGAGGATTTTAGTCCCTAACCTGTATTAAGGTAGTACGTACACCTGTCTGGTGACTGTAATGGTTTCAGGAGAGGATTTTAGTCCCTAACCTGTATTAAGGCAGTACGTACACCTGTCTGGTGACTGTAATGGTGTCAGTAGAGGATTTTAGTCCCTAACCTGTATTAAGGTAGTACGTACACCTGTCTGGTGACTGTAATGGTGTCAGGAGAGGATTTTAGTCCCTAACCTGTATTAAGGTAGTACGTACACCTGTCTGGTGACTTTAATGGTTTCACTAGAGGATTTTAGTCCCTAACCTGTATTAAGGTAGTACATACACCTGTCTGATGACTGTAATGGTTTCAGGAGAGGATTTTAGTCCCTAACCTGTATTAAGGTAGTACGTACACCTGTCTGGTGACTGTAATGGTGTCAGGAGAGGATTTTAGTCCCTAACCTGTATTAAGGTAGTACGTACACCTGTCTGGTGACTGTAATGGTGTCAGGAGAGGATTTTAGTCCCTATCCTGTATTAAGGTAGTAAGTACAAGAGTGTGGTGACTCAAATGGTCACAGAAAAGCTTGGATTCCAATCTGTATCACCCTGCCTATATCCTCCTAGATTAGTCCTGAGAAGGACTGTTCTGGTCACTGGAAAGCTTGGACTCCGATCTGGATCACCCTGCCTATAACCTCCTAGATTAGTCCTGAGAAGGACTGTTGTGGTCAGCAGCAGCAGTTTGCAGCCCTGCTCCGGATCTAACTATGAGGGCCGCAAATTTGTCCCTAAGCAGCAGCAGACACTCTCCCTACACTCACTGTCTGGATGGCTGTGTGCCGAGCACAGCGAGCCGGGAGTTATAAAGGCTCGGTCACGCTGTGCAGGGCGGCCAATCACTGCTATGCCACAACTAACAGGGCTGTGGCATTGCAGTGGTCTGCCAGCCAATCCCTGCACGTGGGCTGGCTCTCAAAAGAGCGCCAACATGCAGAGATGACGACCACGAGCACAGCACGAGTATCGCGAGATTACTCGGTGCTCGGCGAGTCGCCCGAGTACAGTGATACTCGTGCGAGTACCGAGTAGTGGCGAGCATGCTCGCTCATCACTAGCTAACAGATAACAACAATACTCAAGACTAGTGGGGGAAGGGTGCACAGCAGAGGGTGTGATCCCATTATCTAAACAAGAATAAACTGTGGCATTCCATCATGCAATGTGTACAGGTGCAACGATGAACATGATACATTGTGACAAAAAGACAGTGGCTCTCTGAAATACTAAGATATGTAATTTTGAATCCAAAAGAATATGGAACAGCATTAAAGCTAAGGAGACACAAAAAAATAAACACTAAACTTATAAATATGGCCATATCAATAACTGCCCAGTAGCCTTGTTGAGGCGTGTCACTTTTACTGGGTCCATTTCCCTCAGACATAGCCTCTCTCTTGATTAAAAGCCTCCTTTTGTATGGGTGAGTAGAAATCTGCTAACAGAGAACAACAATACCCAAGGTTAGTGGGGGAACGGTGCACAGTAGAGGGTGTGATCCCATTATGTAAACAAGAATAAACTGTGGCAATCCATCATGCAATGCGTATAGGTGCAACACTGATCATGATTCATTGTGACAAAAAGACAGTGGCTCTCTAAAATACCAAGACATGTAATTTTGAATCCAAAAGAATATGGAACAGCATTAAAGCTAAGAAGACACAAAAAAATTAGACACTTAGCTTATAAATATGGCCATGTCGATAACTGCCCATTAGCTTTGTTGAGGCATGTCTCTTTTACTGGGTCCCTATGCTCAGACATAGCCTCTCTCTGGACTAAAAATCTCCTTTTGTATGGGCGAGTAGGAACCTGCTTAGAGCTAGTTGAGCTCATGGCTAGTTGAGAAAGGGTGCACAGCAGAGGGCATGATCCCATAATCTAAACAAGAAATAAACTGCAGCTCTGAACTCTGGTGACCTTTTCCATGGGACCCAAAACTCAGTGGGGTGATGCGGCAAAGGTTACCTGAGTTCAGAGCTGTAGCTGAACTCAGGTGACCTAGAATGTCACGTCACCCCACTCACAGCCAGACCAGAAACTCACTTGGTTTGAGTCACGCTGAGATCAGGGTGACACAGGAAAGGTCACCTAAGTTCAGAACTGTAGCTGAAGTCGGGTGACCCATGCCATTATGTCACAGTGGTAGCCATAAATTAGTCAGTTCACGATCCCACCATGAAAAGACATCACAGAGGATCATGGAGAGTTTAGAGGGGAGTAATAAAAATATAAATAAGGTTTGTCATTGTGTTGTTTTTCCCAATAAATGATTTGTCTCTGTGTGGTGATTTATTATTTACTTAACAGTTCTTAATAGCTGGTTCTAATATTGGCCCTACATTATAAGGCTCGGGCTTAATGCAATCTGGCAATACATAGCTGGCATTAACACCTTCATTATCCAGTTTGCCACCAACTGGAGGAGTTGGGAACAGCGCCAGAAAATGGCACTTCTATGAATACGCCATTTTCTGGGATGGCTGCAGGCTGTAATTCGTAGATGGTTATTGGCAGCCCGTACCTGTCTGCTGTACCTGTGCTGGTGACCAAAAATAAGGCAGTGCCCCATCACCACAAAGTAATGGACACATGCTATTTTTATCTGAATTACTAGCAGATAAGTGTGGAAGAGGTTGCCTCACATTCCGCTGACCCTCTGCAATAAGAAAGGTTTGCTCTCCCCCCAAAAAAAAATAATAAAAAAATTAAATAAATATTTAAAAACAAAAAATATGTAAAGCTCTCCTAAACGGATGTTTAACCCCTTCCCAACCTTTGACGTTGTGCAATGTCATGAAAGTCGGTGCCTTCACGACCAATGACATTACACAACGTTATGGCGGTTACCGCGGCACCGTTGCCGTGGTGACCACCATCGGGCTCCGGTGTTCTGTGATTCATATCACAGAGCACCAAGGCTTGAGGTCAGGGGGGGTGGATTCCTCACCCCATCCCCAGGATCACTGTGATTGGCTGTTGAGACAGTCAATCACAGTGATACTGTCTCCAGTTATAGAAGGGGCAGTCCAGCGCTGATGGGAGTGATCTGATCATTCCCCATCATCTTCACTAAGATGGCAGGCACTTTTGCAAGCCACCGCCGCCTGCTTACCGCCACCGCCTGCTTCCCACCACCGCCACCAGGTGAGCTGCCGCTTCTCTGCAGCTCGATCCCCCATGCAGGGGAATCGGGCTGCAGAGTAGCGATCTGGCAGCCCGGCCGCAGTGATCCACCTAGTGGATCACTGTGCCTGGGCTGTCAGATCATTATCTGCAGCTCGATCCCCCATGCAGGGGGATCAGGCTGCTGAAATGATCTGGCAGCCCAGGCACTGTGATCCACTTAGTGGATCACTGTGCCTGTGCTGTCAGATTGCTTTCTGCAGCTCGATCCCCATGCAGGGTGATCGGGCTGCAGAATAGCGATCTGGTAGCCCAAGCACTGTGAGCCACTTAGTGGATCACTGTGCCTGTGCTGTCAGATCGCTTTCTGCAGCTCGATCCTCACACAGGAATCGGGCTGCAGAGTAGTGATCTGGCAGGCTGGTCGCAGTGATCCACTTAGTGTCCAAGCTGTCAGATCGCTTTCTGCAGCTAGATCCCCCATGCAGGGGGGTTGGGCTGCAGAATAGCAATCTGGCAGCCTGGCCACAGTGATCCACTTAGTAGATCACTGTGTCTGGGCTGTTAGATCACTTTCTGCAGCTCAATCCCTTATGCATGGTGATCGGGCTGCAGAATAACGATCTGGCAGCCAAGGCACTGTGATCCACTTAGTGGATCACTGTGCCCGGGATGTCAGATCGCTTTCTGCAGCTCGATCTCCATGCAGGGGGATGGGACTGCAGAGTAGCGATCTGACAGCCCGGGCGCAGTGATCCACTGTGGACGGTGGATGTAGCAGATGTGATCGAGCGTCGTGG
Source organism: Allobates femoralis (assembly GCA_033576535.1). NCBI lineage: Eukaryota > Metazoa > Chordata > Amphibia > Anura > Aromobatidae > Allobates > Allobates femoralis. The sequence continues at coordinate 521,887,950 of JARQOC010000002.1, forward strand.
GACCTTCGTTGTGGACTACGTTGGAGGCAATCGAGCATCGTGGGATCTTCGTTGTGGACTAGATCGGATCTTTATAATTAAGATGGAGTCCGAATTTTGTTTGTGTTTTTTTTCCAAATAAAAAGATTTTTCTCTGTGTGGTGTATTTTTTTTGACTATTTTCTAGAGATTCCTAATGGCCCGGTCTAACATTGGCCTGACATTATGAATCTCGGGCTTAGTGCCAGCTGCCAATAAAAAAGCTGGCACTAACCCCTTTATTACCCAGTTTGCCACCGGCACCAGGGCAACTGGAAGAGCGTGGGTACAGCGCCAGAAAATGGAGCTTCAATGATTGCACCATTTTCTGGGGCGGCTGCAGGTTGCAATTCGCAGCATGAGGGGCCCAGAACGCTTTGGGCCTCTATATGCTGAGGATTCCAGCCCCCAGCTGCCTAGTTATACCTGGCTGGATGAAAAATATGGCGTAGCCCCACGCCATTTATTTTTCTAGAATTAGTTGTAGAAATAAAAAAAAATGGCTTCGCTGTATTTTTGGTTGACAGCCAGGTACAGCGAGGCAGCTGGGAGTTGGTGGTAATCCGTAGATGCCAAGTTGTACCTGCCTTGACCAAAAATATGGCGGAGCCCTACATCATATTTTTTCTAGAACTAGTTCTAGAAATAAAAAAAAATGGCCTTTGCTGTATTTTTGGTTGCCAGCCAGGTACAATGAGGCAGCTGAGGGTTGGGGCAGTCCGTAGCTGCCGAGTTGTACCTGGCTGGGCCAAATATATGGCGAAGCCTCACGTAATTTTTAAAAAAAAATTACTTATACAAATAAAATGACGCAGCTTTGCCGTATTTTTGGTTGCCAGCCAGGTACAACTTGGCAGCTGGGGGGCTGAAATTCTCAGTGTGGAGAAACCCAAAGTTGTGGGCCCCCCACACTGCAAATTGCAACCCAAAAATGAAAATTTACTTTTTTTCACAAAAAATTTCTTTTAGCCTAAATTTTTTCATTTTCACATGGGCAACAGGATAAAATGGATCCTAAAATCTGTTGGACAATTTCTCCTGAGTACACCGATACCTCATATGTGGCAATAAACTACTGTTTGGGCGCACGGCAGGGCTCAGAAGTGAAGGAGCGCCATTTCACTTTTTGAATGGAAAATTAGCTCCAAAAGTCAAATTCCCTTCTGAGCCCTGCCGTGCGCCTAAACAGTGGTTTATGACCACATATGAGGTATCGATGTACTCAGGAGAAATTGCCCAATGCATTTTAGGATCCATTTTATCCTGTTGCCCATGTGAAAATGAAAGAATTGAGGCTAAAAGAAAATTTTTGTTAGAAAAATTAAAAGGTCCATTTTTTCTTCCACCTTGCTTTACTTCCTGTAAAGCACCTGAAGGGTTAATCATTTTCTTGAGTGTAGTTTTGAGTAGCTTGAGGGGTGCAGTTTTTGGAATGGTGTCACTTTTGGGTGTTTTCTGTCATGTACACCCCTCGAAGGGACTTCAAATGTGCTGTGGTCACTAAAAAAATGGTTTTGTAAATTTAGCTGGAAAAATGAGAAATTGCTGATGAACTTTGAACCCTTATAACTTCTCACCCGAAAAAGATTTTTTTTCCAAAAGTGTGCTGAGGTAAAGTAGACATGTGGAAAATGTTATTTATTGACTATTTTGTGTCACATAACTCTCTGGTTTAGCAGAATAAAAATTAAAAATTTGAAAATTGCAAAATTTTCAAAATTTATGCCAAATTTTGGATTTTTACACAAATAAACGCAAGAATTATCGACATACTGTAAATTTAATACTAACATGAAGCCCAATATGTCACGAAAAACAATCTCAGACTCTCTAGGATCCGTTGAAGCGTTCCAGACTTATTAGTTCATAAAGTGACACTGGTCAGAATTGACAAAAATGCCAAGGTCGTTAGGGTCAAAATAGGCTTGGTCATGAAGGGGTTAAGGGATATTGTAACGTTCCTGGACTTAACAGCTGCTGCCACATCTGGCGCTGTTTCCAAGATTCACACCCTGCAGATGTTTAAACACCTGAAAATTCCAGGAAGCTTAAAATGAAAAAATAAATATTCAAAAATGAAAAATATATAAAGCTCTCTTAATCGGTTGTTTAAGGGATATTATAAGGTTCCTGGACTTAACAGCTGCTGCCACATCTGGCACTGTATATATGAATAAATGACGGCATCACCTGGACATGAAAAGGTGCTGGCAAAAAAAATATATACATGAATAAAGGGATTAATTGCCGCGACACTGATCATGGTGTGAATGAACAAGCATATGGCTATGTTCATGGCTATGTACAGCTAAGGTGGTATATATGACAATGAAACACAGTAAATGCTGCTATAGAATATAAGGAAAAAAAGAGAGTCTTAGCTTCAACAATGGCCATTGGGGAAGAGCCCGGTAACTGCGACAAAGTGCTCTCTACCTACCGGGTCCTAACGCACTAGTGCTTCATGCGGTATGCAATTGCTAGTTTGGGATTTTTATGTCTATGAGTTGCAATTAAAACCTGCTGGTATAGTGTGTCTGTGGACTAGGGCTACAGCAAGATGGAGTAAGGTCACAGCTACTGGGTTGGGGGAGGGGAAAGGGAGCTCGTCAGAAAAATTATACTATATATATGAATAAATGACGGCATCACCTGGACATGAAAAGGTGCTGGCAAAAAAAATATATACATGAATAAAGGGATTAATTGCCGCGACACTGATCATGGTGTGAATGAACAAGCATATGGCTATGTTCATGGCTATGTACAGCTAAGGTGGTATATATGACAACGAAACACAGTAAATGCTGCTATAGAATATAAGGAAAAAAAGAGAGTCTTAGCTTCAACAATGGCCATTGGGGAAGAGCCCGGTAACTGCGACAAAGTGCTCTCTACCTACCGGGTCCTAACGCACTAGTGCTTCATGCGGTATGCAATTGCTAGTTTGGGATTTTTATGTCTATGAGTTGCAATTAAAACCTGCTGGTATAGTGTGTCTGTGGACTAGGGCTACAGCAAGATGGAGTAAGGTCACAGCTACTGGGTTGGGGGAGGGGAAAGGGAGCTCGTCAGAAAAATTATACTATATATATGAATAAATGACGGCATCACCTGGACATGAAAAGGTGCTGGCAAAAAAAATATATACATGAATAAAGGGATTAATTGCCGCGACACTGATCATGGTGTGAATGAACAAGCATATGGCTATGTTCATGGCTATGTACAGCTAAGGTGGTATATATGACAATGAAACACAGTAAATGCTGCTATAGAATATAAGGAAAAAAAGAGAGTTTTAGCTTCAACAATGGCCATTGGGGAAGAGCCCGGTAACTGCGACAAAGTGCTCTCTACCTACCGGGTCCTAACGCACTAGTGCTTCATGCGGTATGCAATTGCATCTGGCACTGTTTCTAAAATTCACACCCTACCGGTGTCAAAACACCTGAAAATTCCAGGAAGCTTAAAAAATTTATTTAAAGCTCCAAAAAAATCTACAATTTGATACAAGCTCGTAGACCCAACGATGGGAACACTCCTAATCATAAGGTTATGTGTTTTTCCAACGGGTTTTCAACATTTTGGCTCCAAACAAGCAGGGAAAGTTCTATGGTCATTCTAAATTTTTAACTTTTTTCAAAAACGAAGCCACATTCAGTGTTTTTTGTCAAATTGCTGAGGTTTCCAATCCTGAAAAAATCTGCAATGATCGTGCCAAATTTGTATTTGGCAAACATATTCGGGGAAAGTTCACTCATCTCCAGTCATCAGCTGACACCTGGCTGTCATAAGAACCCAGTGGCGCCCTGCAATTATGTCACAAGGCTGCCAGTGAGATTGTGGGATGGCATGCTCCCCGTCACTTAATGTTAGATCGCGCTGTTAAACTCTGACTACTTAATCTAACTAGTTAACAGCGGAAGGCAGATCTCATCTCTGCCTACTATTGTTAGAGGCAAATGTCAGTTGATCAGAGACTCCACCATGATATTGCAGCTATGGAGAAAAGACATGAAGGAAAATTGAATTCATCAATGCTTGGACAATTGTAATAAATGATCCAATGCAGGAGAAGAAGAGACAAGCATAAAAGAATTGTCACTGAATGAAGACTAAATTTTGTAGTGCAATTTCTGTAACTGGTTATAATTCGCCATAGTGTTTAGAATTGTTTAAAGAGGACTTGTCACCCCCCCATGGATGTGAATCTAAGCCCTGCACTGAATGTAGCATGTCTGCTGCATTCAGGCAAGGGGTCCCCCATGGCTCTGTGGGGCTGCTACCCCGAGATATAGGCTTATAAAAACTTACAGTAATTTTCCATGAAGGCGGCCCTTGTGCTGCAGCCTGCACCTCTGTACTGCCCATGCCCTGCCAGTCATGAAATCCTCGCTCTGCGTGTCCCTGTGCTGGTGACGCAAGGAGCAGAGTGAAGTATTGCTTATCACTGCCCCGGGTGGCTGTCCTGTCTCCTGCTCTGATGTCAGAGCCTTTCCCTGCCCTCCTCCATGTTATGCTACGGAGGAGGGCGGGGAAAGCCTCTGATGTCAGAGCAGGAGGCGGGACAGCCACCTGGGGAGGTGATAAGCAATGACTTGCTCTGCTCCTTGTGTCCTGCTTCCTGCTCTGATGTCAGAGGCTTTCCCCGCCCTCCTCCATAGCATAACATGCAGGAGGGCGGGGAAAGGCTCTCCTCGCCCTCCTCTATAGCATAACATGGAGGAGGGTGGGGAAAGCCTCTGACATCAGAGCAGGAGGTGGGACAGCCACCCAAGGCGGTGATAACTAACACCTTGCCCTGCTCCTTGCATCACCAGCACAGGGACGCGCAGAGTGAGGATTTCATGACTGGCACGAGGACATGGGCGGTACAGAGACGCAGGCTGCAGCACAAGGGCCGCCACCATGGAAAATTACTGTAAGTATTACTGTAAGTTTTTATAAGCCTATATCTCTATATCTTGGGGTAGCTGCCCCACAGAGCCATGGGGGACCCCTTGCCTGAATGCAGCTGACATGCTGCATTCAATAAAGGGCTTAGATTCACATCCATGGGGGGTGGGTTTGGTTGACAGGTCCTCTTCAAGTCATCTGAATCGTTACTTAGCTTTCTCTAACTAAAGATCAGTAAATTGGTATAACAAAATTGTCTGCATTTTTTTTTGCAAAAATAATTATGTTTCAAAGTACTGAAATTTTTATACATTTATAATATGCATCAGTAAAACGAAAACACTTTGATATCATGCAAACAAAAACCATCCAAAAATTTCCTTTGTAGATATGCTTTGTGTAATAAGATAGAAAGAATTAACAGACTTTGCGCTGCCAGGCTCCACCATCATTTTCAAGAGACCACATCCACGGTGTAATATGATAGATAGATCCTTTATTATTGACGTGTCTCGCTGAATTACATCAACTTCTTCAGGATAAAATCTATACACAGTCATGTTGCAAGCATTCATACTTATGCTGAAAGAAAGGCCTGATTCTCGCCCCCATTTTTTTTTAAAAAGCAAACAAAAAAAACCCAAACGCACTTTGCAAAAAAAGTTTTGTCTGCCTCTGTCTTAAAGTTACATTATTCATTTATTGTAGAGTTCCCTTTTCTACTAAGAGTACACAAAATGTTTTATATTGGGCTTGATTAAGAAGAAAAATGAAGAGCTTTAATAGGCCCAATCTCCTTTTTCTTGTGGGTTTGAAGATCCAGGGTATATCCGATAAAAGCCACCTCCGCCACAAGTGTAGCAGGTTTACATTAATAAGGAATTAAAGAACTATATCCTTTTTCATGTGTATATGTTTTTGTTCTTATTTAGTTAGGCTGGAAACACACTATCCTACTTACCTCTCCCTCTCTGGACGGGAGTGTAATGCTGCACAAAAGCACAAACAGCTGACACTCCCGACCAGAGAGGGAGAAGCCGTTCAGAGTCACTGATCCGAGTTTCATCTGAGAGACTTTCATGTAAGTAGGATAGTGTGTTTCCACCCTTAGCTAGATAGTCAGTTTAGTAACGTTCAAGTCTCCGCACCTGTGTAACACCAAGCACCTTGTTTATTCTTTGCATTATTTTGTATACAGCCATGGATTTATCATGAACTGCTTCTTGCTTCTTAGGCTACCTTCACACTGTGCGCTTATTTTTTCTTTGTTTAGTGCTGCGTTTTTGTTGTAATCAGCTGGAAAAATTGGATCTGTTTTTTTTGAGTGGTTAATAAAAACAATCTGTTTTTTGATCAGTTTTTTGATCCGTTTTTGACTGCTGCATTTTTCCCCCATTTTGTAGGGCTGCTAAGGGACAAACATAGGAGAAAAACGCAACTGAAATTGACGTTTTTTTCAAGAAGGGAGCTCTCCTAAAGTGAAAAAATGGATCACTTTAAAAGAGCACAGTCTGAATGGCAAAAATGAAAACCCATAGACATTGCTGAATCTAATTTAAGTGATTTATTTTCTGCAGTGCACTGCAAAAAAGGGATAAAAAAAGAATCAAAAAACGTCTGAATATAGCCTTAAAGGGAACCAACCACCTAAAAATCCCTATCTAACCTATAAATATCTGTCCCTGGAGCCTAAAATAACTATTCTAACCATCCCTGACTGACTAAATCTACCTAACTACATGCACAATAAATCACTTTTTACACTTACCAAATCCTTGACTGATGGGAGTTCCTCCAGGGTCTTTTTCAGATAGGCGGGTCTCCTCGCCGCGCTCGCTGCTGTCCATCTTCTTCTAGGATTCATATTACCTGCCCATCGCGTCCTCGCAATAAGCGGGTCACGTGCTGCAGGCCCCGCGTCGCTTCCGCCCGCCACATCACTGGTACACCCAGGCCGGCTTCAGAACATGCGCAGATGGCATGCTGAAGCCGGCCTGGACGCGTCATAGACCCAATGACGCGGAGTCTGCGGCACGTGACCCGCTCATTGCGAGGACGCGATGGGCGGGTAATTTGAATCCTACAAGAAGATGGACAGCAGTGAGCGTGGCGAGGAGACCCGCCTATCTGACAAAGACCCTGGAGGAACACCCATCAGTCAAGGATTTGGTAAGTATAAAAAGTGATTTATTGTGCATGTCAATAGGTAGATTTAGTCAGTCAGGGATGGTTAGAATAGTAATTTTAGGCTCCAGGGACAGATATTTATAGGTTAGATAGGGATTTTTAGGTGGTTGGTTCCCTTTAAGTGCCATTCAGACCCTTTCATATGGACAATAGTATATTGCGGAAAGGAACTCTATTTCACATTGGCACCACCACCTTCAGATTTTATAGTTGTTTATTGCATATTGTTATTCCATATGTCTGAATATTTTCCCCATGTCATTACTTAACATTGCGTGTACTTTTCATTTTTTCTTCAGTAGCACTCTACTTGCACAATCACAAAGGATAACTCATTTTAAGAGGGGTAGTATGTAGTGACCCGATCCAGATTATGGCTGTCCCTTTAAGTACACCTGGATCGTGAGGAATCCTTTACATTGCAGCTCTGTCCTTAGTTGCCTCTCTACGTTTATTCCATATCAATGATATGCTGTAGATATCTATTTCCAGCCACCTTTAGTTTACATTTTAATGCTTTTCCATTTGTTGTGTTGCAGCACCATCTGTTGAGTTGAGTGTCGATTCTATTGGTCAGTGACCCGATCACAAGGATCAATAGGAGGAGCTACCTCCAGTCTCTATCTAGACAAGCCAGAGATCTGGAAAATCCCTGGAGTAGTCTGGTACAAGACGTGATCCACAGCAGATCTCATTTGAGGGTTCTCCTCACCACTTCCAGGCTGCATACCTGGAAGTTCATCCTTCTCTCTTCATCCCAAGGCTTACAGCCAGGCCTAAGGACTAGGATATTCCTCTGACTTCTACAGCCAAGACAGCTAAAGACTTTTAACCCTTTTTAACCCTGAGTCCTCGGCTGTCTGGAATAACCCATGCTTCTCCAGCATTAGGTTGCACTAAATGTGTACAGAAGAACCTATTGTCCCACGTGTTGAGGAAATCGAGGGTTGCCCACCTCACTGCATTTATTCACTAGTTGCTTCAAGAATATTTTCTGCACAGACCGTGACAAGCTGTGAAATGGATATCGGACACCAGGTCTGTAAATACTGATGCTATACATCTCTTCTTCTGCTTATATGCCACCAAAAGACTCTGAACTTTCTTAAAACTATCTACTAAAGCCACACTTAAAAAATATGGGTTCTTAAAGCACAAGAACCTCAATACCGTGTCAGATTCTAACCTGAACTGTAACTGCCGTGGATTACCCATGTGAGCTATAGAGAATTACTCCATGTTATATGTCCCCGTTCTACAGAAGTAAAGCAGCTGTTATTCCCAAGTCTGTGGTCATTCTGTCAGCTGTGGACGCTGTGTGAGGGTGGATAGCAGTGAATGGAAAGCACCCCCATACCAGGGCATTACAATTAAAATTACTACTCATTATGTCCTGTTGTGCTCTCAAACTGCAGTGTGCAAGACCACACACTCAGCTCAACTTGGCAGTGACTTATTCAATGCAGCACAGCTAGTGCCTTTGTTAGATATGAAATTAGGTGGTTGAATATATTAACAAAAGGCTCATTTCATTACTGAACCTGACAACATTTGAAAATAACATAACAAAGCATTCCCTGATCTCAGGGAAACCAGTCCAAGAAAACACTGTGGGCAGCTGGCTAAAGCGCTCAACACAGTGAATTCCTAGGCGCATTGCCCCATAGGAATTATGAATATGCAAATAGAGTCTGTGGAGCCTTGGTTAGGAGTCTCAAACACAGGACTAGCCAGATATCCCTCCAGGGAAGGACCCAGCCAAGGGGTGGCTCCTTGTGGAGAACACCATAACCAACATATTAAGTGGCCCTTTCAGTCAATATCCAGCTCTTTTACGAGTTCAAAGATATGACAAGAGAATACCAAGGTCAGGTATCCATCCACAGACAGCTGTATTGGGGTGTTGCACCTCATCAGTGTGGAGTAGGATTCTGGCTAGGTGGGAGCAAGGCCTAGCAGACCAACATAACAAAGCATTCACTAATTACTCTGTTCCCCGCTTTCATTGACAGTACCTGTGTCTACCGTGCGCGGTGTCATCAAGAAGTTTAAAGCCCATGGCACTGTGACTAACCTCCCTTGATGTGGACGGAAAATAAAAATTGACGAGAGATTTCAACGCAAGATTGTGTGGATGGTGGATAAAGAACCTCGACTAACATCCAAACAAGTTCAAGCTGCCCTGCATTCCGAGGGTACAACAGTGTCAACCCATACTATCCGTCGGGTCTTCCAGCAGGACAATGACCCAAAACACACTTCAAAAAGCACTAGAAAATGGTTTGAGAGAAAGCATTGGAGACTTCTAAGGTGGCCAGCAATGAGTCCAGACCTGAATCCCATAGAACACCTGTGAAGAGATCTAAAAATGGCAGTTTGGAGAAGGCACCCTTCAAATATCAGGGACCTGGAGCAGTTTGCCAAAGAAGAATCGTCTAAAATTCCAGCAGAGCATTGTAAGAAATTCATTGATGGTTACCGGGAGCGGTTGATTGCAGTTATTTTGGCTAAAGGTTGTGCAGCCAAGAATAAGGCTGAGGGTGCCAATACTTTTGTCTGGCCCATTTTTGGAGTTTTGTGTGAAATGATCAATTGCTTTTTGTTGTATTCTCTTTTGTGTTTTTTTCATTGAAGACAAATTAAATGAAGATAATAATACCAAAGAATTTGTGATTGCAATCATTTTCAGGAAGAGACTGAGTATTATCTGACAGAAATTAAGGGGTGTCAATACTTTTGGCCACAACTGTATGTACAAGAGGTTTCTAAATCATTGCATTCTTGTTTCTTTTATATTTTACACACCACACTTACTTTTAATTAAATTAATTTAGGTATATAAAGGGACTAGAGATGAGTGAACCTTTTGACTTTCGGGTAAGGTTTAGTTCGCCGAAGTGGCATATGTTCGTTGAACTGTTGAACTTCCGAATCTGTTGAAATCAATGGGAGGCAAAATCAAGGGCCCAAAAGCTGCTAAAACAGCTCAAATTAGGGAAAGACACCAGGAAAAGTGCCATCCATTCCCCACAATTAAAATTTTTATTATTGGGCATTATGGATGCATGAGACAAGGCCTGGTCCAGTGTTTCAAGCTTTAATGTTGATTAGGAACAAGGGTCCAGACTACAGGAAAGTGGCATCAATTGACCTACACTAAAAATTGTACAATTGCACAGCCTGCATCCATGGCACAAGGTCTTGAACAGGGTCATGAGTGACAGTTGTTGGACTGTTAGGCTGGGGAACCTCATGCCTCATGAACCCGCTCCAATACATTTTATGCTCCGCCACACTCAGGTAGCACAAGTATTAGCTGCACAGACTACTACTGAAAGATTTAGTTTGTTGGGTCAGTGACATGTGTAGGTCAATGGGCTTGGGGCCCTCATAATTTATTCAACTGCTCCAAATAAATTTTATGTTCCACCACGCTCAGGTGGCACAAGTATTAGCTTCATGGACTACTAACGGAAGAAGGATTCAGGTGGGTCAGTGACATGTATAGGCCTATTGGGCTGAAGGCCCTTATACCTCTTTCAACCACTCAAATAAATGGTATGCTTTGCCACACTCATGTGGCATAAGTATTAGATTCACGGACTACTACGGGAAGAAGGATTCAGATGGGTCAGTGACATCTGTAGGCATCATGCTCATAGAGCCCTTCTAAATTCATAACACACACAACAAAGACAGCCCAAGTAGAGACTCCAAAAACTGAGGGCTAGACACCATGAGAATAGCATCTATTCACCCAGAAAAAAAAATGTATAATGGTGCAGCCTGCATGCATGACACAGGGTCTGGAACAGGGCCTGGTCTAGCATTTGAAGGTTAAACATTGATTAGTAACAGTTGAAAGAGTGACCTGTGTAGGCATCCTGCTGAAAGAGCCCTGCTAAATTCAGAAAATAGACAAGAAAGTGACCCCGAAGAAGAATGTCAACATTTCAAAAATTAGGGCTAGATATCACCCAAGTGCCATCAATTGATCCAGAATAAAAATTGTATAATGGCGAGATCAATGCAGCACATTGAAAAGTACAACATCCCCTAGTCTGCCCAGTCTGCCACTAAGGTGGAAAAGTCCTTGGAGATCCATGATTTGTTCATCTTAATGAAAGTTAGGTGGTCTACACTTTCAGGGGACAGCCAGATGCGCTTATCTGTCAGGACACCACCAGTAGCACTGAAAACACATTCTGAGAGAACACTGACTTCCAGGCATGACAAAACCTCCAAGACATTACTGGCAAGCTCAAGCCTCTCCTCTATTTTTGAAGCCCAAAATACAAAAGGGTCCAACCCCCTTCCCCTGATGACATGAATATTGAGCTCTAGATACTCCTGCACACCCTAATCAGTCATTCACTATGTGTCAGACTTGTACTCAGTTCTGATGATGGATGGGCTGGCTGATCCAGGTCGGGATAGTGCCATAGGAATTTCTGGACAACCAGGTTGAGGATGTGAGCCACGCAACGCACATGTGTAAGTTTGCCCCAGTGTAGAGTTGCCACCAGGTTCACACTGTTATCGCACACAGCCTTCCCCAGCTCCAGGTTTAGCAGAAACTTAGCCTGCATAGCTGTCCACAACTCTTCAGCTGTGTGACAGACATCTCCCAGGCATTTTAATTTCAACACTGCCTGATCGCAGTGGGCCCTGGCAGTGCAGTACGAAGGCGGGGTGGATTCTATCTAGCCTATTGGAACATTAGGGGAGAGGTCGAGGGTGCAGCTGGAGGCCCTAGAGGAGGTGGAGGAAGCAGAAGCAGTACATGCAGAGGTTTGTCTCAGATGTCTTTAGGATGTCTTTAGGATGTCTTTTCAAGACTTAGAGAGTAGCCCCTTCCCTGCCTGGCTTCACTGCCACTGGAGTCACCCAGTGCCCAATGAGTGAGATGTAATGCTCCTGGCCACGTTTGTTCATCCAAGTGTCATTGGTGATATGCACCCTATCACACACAGAGTTTTTCAAAGAACAGGTAATGTTGTCTGTGACATACTGTTGTACTGCAGGCACAGCTCTCTTGGAAAAGTCATGGCAACTGGGCCACTGATACTAGAGGGGAAGCTGCAACGGCTATCAGCTTTCGGAAACCATCTGTTTCCACCAGACAGAAAGGCAGCATTTTTGTAGGCCAACAAATGAGAGATGGTGAAGTTGCTTTAGGATGTGTAGGAGGGGCCAAGGAAAATAAAGGAAGATTAAAAAAAATAATTGTTAAAGATGTGAAATGAAAAAAAATCATAACAGTTCCAATCACCCCCTTTTGCCTCAATGAAAATAAAACTATTTAAAAAAATCACATATTTGGCATCGGTGCTTTCAGAAATGCCTGATCTATCAAAGTATAATAACAATTAATCAGATCGGTAAACTGCGTAACGGTAAAAAAAGTTCAAATGCCAAAATTAAGGTTTTTTTGATTGCCGCAACATTGCAATATAATACAATAACAGGTGATCAGAACATTGCATCTATCCAAAATGAGTATAATTAGAAACATCCGCTAAAGACACAAAAAATAAGCCGTCACACAGCCCCAGAATCCCGAAAAATAAGAACACTATGGATTGCGGAAAATGGCAAGAAAATCGCAATTATTTTTCTTTAAAAACTTCAGAATTTTTTTCACCGCTTAGATAAAAGTAAAAGCAAACATATTTGGTATCTACAAACTTGTACTGACCTGAGGCATCATACTGACACGGCGTGGGACCCATATGTCCAGCATTGCAGGAGGGATCCTTATTGGCCACTTAGGGTCAAGTGCTTGGCATGCCCCTGGGGTTATATTGGCCGGGGGGTGGAGCTATGCCCTGCATGCAGCGATGGACACAGCTCACATCAGATAGAGGGGAAACAGGGAGCTATAAATGGCAACATGGGAGGGGGGACCCACTATACCCACCGAGGAAGCAATAGCGACGTCTGGGGAAACTCTGACCGAAGCACAAGCACCAGACTGACATGGGTGAGCTTGAATGGGTGAACTAGGGGACTCTATGCAATTTATAGGGGCATATTGATTGATTATCCACTACCTGTCAGGAACTTGTGGATGAGAGCATCCTAGTCTATACATGACAGGATTAACTTGCAACATTGGCATATGTATTTGATTTTAATAGAATAGTCACTTATCCCGGTTCCATGGCTTGTTGGGAATAGATCCTTACTCTGAGAGCCCCTGATTGTTAACCCTAGGCATATATACTTGATGCCATATATTAACCCTGTCTTCTCTGTGTGACTGCATCCCTCTAAAGGTACTGTGACACGCGGCAATATTGCTAGTAAAACAGACAGCCACGGATCGGATTTGGCCCCCATGTTAGCATATGGGAACGGATCGGATTTGCTCTTAATGGCATCTGATTTTTGTCAGATCCGTTTCGGTTCTATTTTTTCCTGTACCCAAAATCGGAGACTGCTCCGATTTTGGGCACAGCGGATCAAATCGGACCGAATCAGATCCGACATGATCCGTGGCCCATAACATGGGGGCCTATGGAGCACGGTCCCAGAAAACAGCTGATGCTTTCTCGGACCCGATTTTAGTGTACTGAGCATGCTCAGTACACTAAAACTGCTCCTCTCCAGCTAATTTCACTTCCACAATGTATATATACATTGTAGAGTTGAAATTTCAGTAAAATCAAGTGTTAAAAATAAAAAAAAATCAATCCTCACCTGTCCTGCGATCCAGCGCCGTCGGCATCTCTGGATGTACATGACCTAGCCTGACGTCACAGTCACATGACCGGTTACCGCGGTAACCGGTCATGTGACCAATGATGCTGAGCGGGTAGCCTCGCCCAGCCAGGTCCTTTCAGCATCCGGAGCTAGATGCGGTATAGGTGAGGATTGATTTTTTTTATTTTTAACACTTGATTTTACTAGTTTCAATTCTGCAATGTACAGTGCCTACAAGTAGTATTCAACCCCCCGCAGATTTAGGTCGTTTGATAAGATGCAAATAAGTTACAGCCTTCAAACTGCAAACGAGAGTAGGATTTATTAACAGAAGCATAAATCTTACAAACCAAAAAGTTATGTTGCTCAGTTGAATTTGAATAAATTTTAAACATAAAAGTGTGGGTCAATTATTATTCAACCCCTAGGTTTAATATTTTGTGGAATAACCCTTGTTTGCAATTACAGCTAATAATCGTCTTTTAGTAACATAGTAACATAGTAACATAGTTTTTAAGGTTGAAGGAAGACTTTAAGTCCATCTAGTTCAATCCATAGCCTAACATGTTTTTTATAAGACCTGATCAGGCCGGCACAGGTCTCTGGAGTTATCTTGGCCCACTCCTCCATGCAGATCTTCTCCACGTTATCTAGGTTCTTTGGGTGTCTCATGTGGACTTTAATCTTGAGCTCCTTCCACAAGTTTTCAATTGGGTTAAGGTCAGGAGACTGACTAGGCCACTCCATCACCTTGATTTTTTCCCTCTTGAACCAGGCCTTGGTTTTCTTGGCTGTGTGCTTTGGGTCGTTGTCTTGTTGGAAGATGAAATTACGACCCATCTTAAGATCCTTGATGGAGGAGCGGAGGTTCTTGGCCAAAATCTCCAGGTAGGCCGTGCTATCCATCTTCCCATGGATGCGGACCAGATGGCCAGGCCCCTTGGCTGAGAAACAGCCCCACAGCATGATGCTGCCACCACCATGCTTGACTGTAGGGATGGTATTCTTGGGGTCGTATGCAGTGCCATCCAGTCTCCAAACGTCACGTGTGTGGTTGGCACCAAAGATCTCGATCTTGGTCTCATCAGACCATAGAACCTTGAACCAGTCTGTCTCAGAGTCCTCCAAGTGATCATGAGCAAACTGTAGACGAGCCTTGACATGACGCTTTGAAAGTAAAGGTACCTTATGGGCTCGTCTGGAACGGAGACCATTGTGGTGGAGTACGTTACTTATGGTATTGACTGAAACCAATGTCCCCACTGCCATGAGATCTTCCCGGAGCTCCTTCCTTGTTGTCCTTGGGTTAGCCTTGACTCTTCGGACAAGCCTGGCCTCGGCACGGGAGGAAACTTTCAAAGGCTGTCCAGGCCGTGGAAGGCTAACAGTAGTTCCATAAGCCCTCTACTTTCGGATGATGCTCCCAACAGTGGAGACAGGTAGGCCCAACTCCTTGGAAAGGGTTTTGTACCCCTTGCCAGCCTTGTGACCCTCCACGATCTTGTCTCTGATAGCCTTGGAATGCTCCTTTGTCTTTCCCATGTTGACCATGTATGAGTGCTGTTCACAAGTTTGGGGAGGATCTTAAATAGTCAGAAAAGAGATAATTAATCCACACATGTGAAGCTCATTGTTCTTTGTGCCTGAACTACTTCTTAATACTTTAGGGGGACCAAACAGAATGCTGGTGGTTTGAGGGGTTGAATAATAAATGACCCTCTGAATTAACTTTAACGCTTTAAAAAAAAAAAAATAAATAAATAAAAAAGTCTTTTTGGCTGCAGTGCATTTCCCACTTCCAGGCTGATCTACAGTCCAAATGTCACAATGCCAAGTTAATTCCGCATGTGTCAACCAGCTACATCTGCAGGGGGTTGAATACTACTTATAGGCACTGTATATATACATTGCGGAAGTGAATTTACTCCCCACAGCGCTTTCTGTGTCTGGATCCGTGATAATCATGGACCCGGTAGTGTCGGTTCCTGTCCGTGGGATCCTACAAAAAGTACGATCCCACGGACAGGAAAAAAATTGTAATGTGAAAGCAGCCTTAGTTGCAGATGTATTAAAAAAATAGATGTCATTTTGATAAAAAAAAGCCTTTTACTCACCATGCTATATGTGTTTTTAAGTGTGTTTAAACAACTGTTGTGTAAAATGGCCATTGGTGTTTCCTATCCATTCAGGCACCAATAGTACACAAGAGGTAATTAAACAAGACACCATTTGGCAAATTTATAATTAGAAAACAGTTGATAAAATATAAATATCACTTAAAATAAAATGGCTATGTCAGCTCTTTCGATTTTCTAGACAAAGTCGAGTAATTAGATCCTTTCTAACCAAAGCTCTTTAGTGTGGCTTGTTGGTTATTTCTATACAAACATGTCTAGCTGTCTCTTCTGTTTACAATGCCATCCTGTTGAAAGGATTTCCAGGGATAGAAAGTACAGAACCATTTCAATTACATGCAACCTTTCCATAGCCAATTCCTGGAAGAAACATAAGAGGATTAAATCTAATTTTGTATACTCCAGCTTTTTTGTGACTGAACTAAAACAAAAACAACAAAGCAGCAGAGTTGGGTTTAGGTTGGCTGTCCTTACCGAACATACTGTACTGATGTAATCTTTTGCCATTATATAATTACTACTGTGTTTAATTACTACCATTACTGCAACTGTTGATTCTAAGAACAAGTTACTAACAATTCAGGATTATTGAACTTTCTAGATATAAAAAACAAATCACTATTGAATATCCTATATTATATGAATAGAGAAAATTTAAGTTCTTAGTGCCCATAAAGGAATCCGTTCAAGGCAAATTAAATTCATCTACTATTTTACCAAAATTCAGTTTTTGATTTCCTTTCTGTGAATTTAGCACAATGGTGGATTTTTCCCACCATATTGCTATTATAGAGATATGAAACATGGTTAGAAAGGAAACAATAGTAAATTCATCTCTCTGCTCACCTGTCCCACCCCTGTAGTACCCCATCTAGCCCCCATTGGCTTCTTCCGGCTCCTGTCTCTTCTAATCCACATTACAGGTGATGTGTTTTCCATGTTTCTTCACTCTGTGCCGGACTTAGTAAGCCTTGTACAAAGTGTGTAGCAATGTCCCGTAGTCAGGATGTCATTAAATGTTCACTTAGGGCATTAACTACAGTCATCTGAAAAATAGAAGTAAAAATCCAAGTGACTTTCACCGAATTCTTAAAATCTTCCTTATTCTTCAATATGTAAAAACGTGCATAACAAAAGTAAGGGACAGATGTTGGACATGTCTGGACTATAGCTGTTTCATGCCAAAATTCACGTCTTCAGGATGAAACAGCTGTCGTCCAGATGTCCTCCACTTCTCACCCCCTTTTGTCCAGCACACTTTTATGCATTGAAGACTAAAGATTTTAAACAATTGGTGAGGACCACTTGGATTTTCTCTTCTTTTTTTCAGATGACTGCATCTGTTTATTTGGAAGTAGAGCCACACAGTGAATTCCTACCTGTTGAGGCAACAACATACTTTGTCACAAGAATAACATGGCCTGATATGTGGGGACTGAATACACAGTGCTGTTTGAAGTTCATTAGGTCAGTGGCATGTGCTGGCCTTCCTATGTATTTCTTTACACAGAAGGGGATGTGTATGTTTTCAGGCTACTCACCCCTCATCCGGGCAATCCTGGCATGCAGTATGGGGATGCGTCCGGGAGTTTTGAACTTCAGATCTGCAATCTTTTTGCAGATCTGCTTGGTGGAACGCTGAATCCCCAACCGATTCTCCAGACGCCTTTGCACCCTCTGCAGGACATCCTGCTTGTGGTGCTGGTGACACCAATAGTCCTTCTGGTCACAAGTGGCGATCAGCAGAAGGATCTCAGGCTCTCCCCACACTGCAGCTCTCCTGGGTGCCGCCATTTTAACTATTCTGCAGGGGAAGGGGAAAGCAGCAGAAAGGCGGCGCCAAAAGATTGACAATGCTCGGCCGAATCAAGGCACGGGAGATAACTCACATGTTGACGGGGGGCCCAGAGGCGCCGCAAGAGCTACATTATTTACTGTAATCTTGTGCGTCATGTAATACAGGACGGCCGCCACTACCTCGCTCATGCAGCCTTTAGTTGGGATGTAATGGCAATTG
>JARQOC010000002.1:521906010-522137698 GCA_033576535.1 Allobates femoralis
TGAACTCCTCCTGAGCCTTCCGGGCTTTTGCTATAGCACTAAATGCTGGCAGCGTCAGACTCCGGTGTCTGGGTGTACTAAAGGGCTGTAGTAACCGGTTCCCTTTTCTTAGTTCCCTTCTTTCTCCACTTGACTCTGACCCTTTCCCTAGGGTGCGCACAGCAGTCAGTGGTCCCTGGTCCTGGGCCTGGATCTCTCCCAGCGACCAGCTCCTTACTCCTGCTCTTTTCACACTAACTTCAGACTGACTCCTGGGACTGACTGACTCCTCCCCTCAGGCCTGGATGTTCTTAAAGGGGAACTGACAAAAGGCAGCCAGTAGAGCTCCCCCTTCAGGTCTGGGGTGGAAGGTGTGGTGTGGTGTGCTAACCAAGGTGTAATTCCCTCCTTGCACCGTTGGATCCTGTGTCAATCCCCCGCAGGGGTGCCACAAATGTTCGTTAAACACCGTCGAATCCCATTGAAAACAATGGCAGTCCAACACAGACACATACAAACACATATAAAACAAATAGAAAACACCTTCTAAAATGTCCAAAATGTGACAAAATACTGAGAAGATACAACAAACATAAGGAAAAGTGAAAAGTACATATAAAAATGTGAAAAGAAAAGAGATAGACAAGTAAAAGGGGGAGGAGACACAGATATAGGCATGTAATGCCCTTTCAAAATCAGTTTTTACTCCAGTAGTTGTAAGGCATCATGCACACGATGATTATTTGGTGTGTTTCACTTCAGTATCTGTAAGGCCTTGTGCAGGCGATGAGTATTTGGTGCGGTTTTTACCACAGTATCTGGAAGGCCTAGTGCAGGCAATGAGTATTTGGTGTTTTTTACCTCAGCATCTGTAAGGCCTCGTGCACACGCTGAGCATTGTGTCACATTTAGGGGACTACAACATGAGTCTCCATTTTTTCCAAAAATGTGGGCCCAAACACCACTTCAGTGGGATCAATTGCCCCGCAGTTGTGTAATGAGGTGTACAATTCAGATTGTATTATTGAAATTGACACTGAAATGAGCTGTGCACAGTCCGCCACTGCCCCTTGTGGACAAGTGCTAAAACAAACTGGGAAATTCCCTTTTTCAGCAAATGTGTTTACTCAGGAAGTCAGTACAGACACAGAGTTGAACCAGAGAAGATCTGCCTGTGGATGTCTGTTGAAAGAGGGCTACTTTGCAACACCTTGCCGGAAAAATCACCCCGCAGAAGCCCCTGTGACTGATCCTGGGCCACTGGACTTTGGTGCTGTGACTCTGGCCGCTCTGCAAAACCTTGCCCGCCGAGCACCCAGGGTGCATGTGCAGGGGCCGTGACCGACATAAGGGAGCCATTTGTACTGCTGTGATCTCCCTCCTGTTGCTGCTCTGTGTGCCCTGAGACTGGGAGAGACATTAAAAGAAAAATTCTGTTACCTGCGGAAGGAGACCAAAGAAGAAGACTGAGGAGATCCCCAGGCCTGCTACGTGGGAGCGACATCTTCTTCTGTGATAGACTGGTACGTGATTTTAGGGAAAGTTAGGGAAAGATACCTTCATTGTTGTGTTTTTTTCTTGCTGCGTACCCGGCAGAAGTGAAGATTCAGAGACTCTAATATATACAAGTGCGCATATAGTTCGGATTGACTGTGATATACACATGTTTGCCAGTAAAGAAATGTTATTATCGGTTAAACCTGAGTATGGGGATTCTGTTGAGAAAAATCATACACACACACCCGCGCCTTACCACCGGTCGCTACATCTGGCGTAGTCGGCAGGATGTGTGATCAACAGAATCTCCTCCCGGTAGTAGCTTATAACCAGACTTATACTACGGCCTGCAGGTCCATATCCGGTGCCAGCACTCCAAAAAGTGACAGGGAAGAATTGAAGCAAATAGTAGCAGAGTTGCAGAAACAGACACTACAGCTACAGTTCATGCTAGACCAACAGGCGGACAGGCAAGCGAGACAGCAACCCAGTCGGCCTATGGGAAGGTGCTGGACATGCGGCGACGTCCGCCATAGGGCAAACCGTTGTCCGCATCCTCCACCCGTGGTCCGATATACCAGAACCACCAAGTCATGCCCCACAACAGCAGCCACCTTTAAACTAGACGCCCCAGCCAAAGCGGTTCGCTCGGCAGGGGAGATCAGGGAAAAGGGTGTGAAGAGACAGAGCCAGACCGATAAGCAAGTACTGGCCACTCGGGTCCAGGGGACGGTGAAGTGGTTTAATGTCCGCGATGGGTATGGCTTCATCAACAGGAATGACACAAAGGATGACGTGTTTGTACATCAGACTGCCATAAAGCGTAACAATCCTCGTAAGTGCCTCCGCAGCGTTGGTGATGGGGAGGTGGTACAGTTTGATGTTGTGAAGGGAGAGAGGGGTAGAGAGGCCGCCGACGTCACTGGTCCTGGGGGTGTTCCCGTTAAAGGAAGCATATTTGCCCCCAACCGGCGCCGCTATCGCCGGCGATCCTACTCTCCCCAGGTAGAAAACGTGACTGAGTTTATTGGAGATATTGTGAACCCTGAACAAGGGAGCGAAGGTGAACGGGGGGATGACGGTTTCCCCCAACAGAGGTCCCTACTCCGCTGGAGATCAATCCCTGTGATATCAACGGCCATCACTGCCTTGGAGCCGATGGTTGTTGACAGGGACTGTCAACCTTTAAGTGGGGGGGTATGTAATGAGGTGTACAATTCAGATAGTATTATTGAAATTGACACTGAAATGAGCTGTGCACAGTCCGCCACTGCCACTTGTGGACAAGTGCTAAAACAAACTGGGAAATTCCCTTTTTCAGCAAATGTGTTTACTCAGGAAGTCAGTACAGACACAGAGTTGAACCAGAGAAGATCTGCCTGTGGATGTCTGTTGAAAGAGGGCTACTTTGCAACACCTTGCCGGAAAAATCACCCCGCAGAAGCCCCTGTGACTGATCCTGGGCCACTGGACTTTGGTGCTGTGACTCTGGCCGCTCTGCAAAACCTTGCCCGCCAAGCACCCAGGGTGCATGGGCAGGGGCCGTGACCGACATAAGGGAGCCATTTGTACTGCTGTGATCTCCCTCCTGTTGCTGCTCTGTGTGCCCTGAGACTGGGAGAGACATTAAAAGAAAAATTCTGTTACCTGCGGAAGGAGACCAAAGAAGAAGACTGAGGAGATCCCCAGGCCTGCTACGTGGGAGCGACATCTTCTTCTGTGATAGACTGGTACGTGATTTTAGGGAAAGTTAGGGAAAGATACCTTCATTGTTGTGTTTTTTTCTTGCTGCTTACCCGGCAGAAGTGAAGATTCAGAGACTCTAATATATACAAGTGCGCATATAGTTCGGATTGACTGTGATATAAACATGTTTGCCAGTAAAGAAATGTTATTATCGGTTAAACCTGAGTATGGGGATTCTGTTGAGAAAAATCATACACACACACCCGCGGCCTTACCACCGGTCGCTACAGTTGCTAGCTTAAAATGGTTGGTGAGGCGACTTTCATGCAGCACATTCCAAAATCCACAAGAATTTAGTCTCACCATGTTATCTGTAAGATTTGTCACCAAAATCTAAGTAGAGGCCAAAAAATCAATAGTTTGAGTAATTCATGCATGAACCGTCACATGGATATGAAGCAAAATTCGCAGTGGGAAGATCACTGTGCTACAATGCAGCCTAGGGGGCCGGATCAACCACCGTCTGGCCCATCAAGTGCATCCGCTGCCTCTTCATCCTCTGTGACTCTGTGGACAGCAGTGACACATGCTTTTGGACGCAGACCTTCCACCTCTTTACGGCAACAGCCAGTGTGATTGTTTTGGAAGTGGAGACACCTGCTGGTGTTGAGAGCTGTCAGACATCAAGGCACCACCTTTGGATGAAGGCAACACAATATGTCTGCCTGCACCTTCCTCACAGACCAACAGTTTGCCGGGGACACCCTACTCAACCGTGTCTCAGCACAGCAGCCAGCCCTCAGTCCCTCAGATGTGGACAAGTAAAAGACCATTTCCTAATAGCCATGACAAAGCTAAGAGGTTGAATTTCCTCATCTCCAATCTGTTGAGTACAGAAATGCTCCGTCTCCGCCTGTTGTACACAGAGGATATTTGAGACCTTGTGTCTGTCGCAGTGCCCCAGTACCAGATGCCCAGTCACCACTACTTCTCAAGGTGGGGCAAATCACGCAGCTGGAGTGGTCTGAAATGAATGACCTATGCACCATTTTGTACAGAATTGAAATGTCGACGAAGATGTTTAGTGATGATGATGCCATTATCAGCATAACTATTCCCGTCATTTACATGCTGGAGCACCCTTTAAACAGTATTCGGAGTCAGGTGGTGGCACTAAAGGAGGGGGAGGAAGTACAGGAAGAGTCGTGTGCGGAAGGGCTCACAAGATCTCCAAGGTGCAGTTCACAGTTTATGAATGATTCATTATGCTTGCTCAGAACCTTCTTTATCTGGGCCTGGATCCGACTCCAAAAGCTTCTGGACATCAGTGCAGATAATTTCCTCGTCTTGACTCACAAAAGCTTTGGAGCAGACCTCTGATTCCCAGGCTATAGTATGAGAGAAGAGCATACTCAACCATCTGTCTTACCCCATACTCTGATGGGTGGCTCGAGACTTGGGAGCTGTGCGGAAGCAAGTTGGATTGGGGTGACACAACTCTGAGGACTGATGTATTTGTGATGTAGAAGTTGAGGTGGAGGAGAGCCCACTTGCTGAAGCGCTTGCTATCCATTCAAGCGCCTGCTGTTTTTGTGCCTCATTGAGAATTGTATCGATCGTTGTCTGAGTCGTGTCCGTACGAAAGGGATCATTTCAGAATCTCCAAGGAAAGAAGTAGACATCTTACTTCGGCTGGAAGATGGTCTTTGTTCAGCAAATGTTACTCTTGCTTTCCCACGTACCCCACGGACACAAACTTTTTTTTCCCTTTCCACCATGCCTGTTCCCCTTTCCACCAGCAGCAGGCCTTTTGCCACTCATTTTGTATGTGAACAAATTGGCAACTGTGCAGTTGTTGGCAAAAAATATTCTGATAGAAATCGAGCAAGGCTGAGTGTCCACACAGTGGTACTAGGCACAAAAAATTACGTTTGCTAGGTGCAGTTAAAATGAGTAGAATGAACGACACTCAAGGTGTATTTGGTTGTATTACACGTGGCCTACAGTAATGTTTTTTGTGGACACTGCTTTTAGGCAAAACATGACAGGTTTGCTAGGTGCAGTAAAAAATGAGTAGAAGGAACTACACAGGTGGTGTAGCTTCTCTCACAAGTGGGCTACACCACTGTGGGACACTGCTAGTCTGCTACTAGCCCAAACAAAGTGCCTGGACTAGCTGCAGCAAAAATAAAAAGCCTAATTAAGACAGTTGGTGTAGCTTTCTTTACAGCAGTGCTCCACTACCTGCCCTAATGGATTTAAAGAGCTATATTACTGTGGCCAGATACTGTAATGGCGGGTTTACACGTTGCGATATCGGAGTCCAATTTCAATCAAAAGTCACGTGGTTCAATCGTTGGAGCCGATATCGTTCCTGTGTTGTATGGTGTGAACGTCCAATAGGATGCAGGAACGATGTCAATGCCATATCGGGGATTGAATGAGCGTGCTATTCAATGCTCCGATATTGAATGGAGATTGGAGCCGGATCGTGCTGTGTGACAGCCCAATTCCGATGTGAAGTTCTACGTCACCCATTCACTCCCATGTTAAATGGTTGTTACTGGGTTGGGGGGCGTAGACATCGCACGGACGTTGGATTCAGAAATCGCAACGTCTAAACCTCCGATGCGATGCGGGAGAAACGAGCACGAAATGCGCGCTCCCGCGCCATTGAATTGCGATATCGCAACGATATTGAAACGTGTAAAGCGGCCATTAGACTTGTACAGCACTGGCACACACCTGACACACAGCTGCCTGGCAAAAACTCATAGGGACTGCTCTAACCTAGCCCTAAAAAGGGCTGCAATTAAAAGTAGTCACTGCTTCTATAAAGTAGCCCTGAAAAGGGCTGATAAACTACTAGTCCCTACTCCCTATCCCTAATGGCTACTCATATGGAGCAGCCCTAAAAAGGGCAGATATTACTAAAATTCACACCCTCCCTCCAGTTCCTACTCGCTAAACCTATCTATGGCTGGGGTCACAGTACCATTTTTCACATGCATTTTTGGAGACCTGCGTTTTCAAAAACGCATGTAAAAAACGCACCCATAGGCCCCATGTTAAAAAACGCATGCCCTAATAGCCAAAAAGCATGTGTGACTGTCCCATGCGTTTTTGGAGCATATCCAAAAACGCATGCGTTTTTGTAGAAAACGCATGCGTTTTTATAACATGGGTTCCTATGGAAAACGCATGCAAAACGCAAGTACAGTTAGTACCTTTTAGTGCCATTCAAAAACGCATGCGTTTCCCATAGGAGCCCATGTTAAAAAAACGCATGCGTTTTTCAAAACGCTCAAAAAAATACTACAAGCACTATTTTTAGGTGCAGATTCAAAAACGCACCCAAAAACGCAGGGAGCCATCACACACCTTACAAAACTCATGCTGACATGAAAAAAAGCATGAGTTTTGTTAAATCACTTAAAAAAACGCATGGCAACTGTGACCCCAGCCTATCTAAACTTTGTATTCGCTCACTAGCTGACTGAGAGAACACAATTTAGTTTGCACTGTTTAGCGGTCGCACACAGCAGCAGCCGCGGGTGCCGTCTAACACTCTGCAGCAGCTATCAGTTTTTATCTAATTTTATGGTGGGGATCGTTAAAATGGCCAAGTGTTATAGGGCTAGGACTTGTGACAGACACAGCCAATGATGACCTTGATTGTGTCAAAAAATGCACTTTGCAGTGTGGGACTGTGATTGGCCAGCAGCCTGAACCGCCCCTCTGTACATGCTTTAGGAGTAAAAAAAAAAGCAACCTTATTGCTGCAGCTCTGATACAAGCCCCCCTGCACAATATACACACAAACTGGATATTAACATTCATTTGCAGTATTAGGACTAGGGTTAGGAAGATTAAGCTTTTGTGGATCGAAGCGTTATCAAACATATACTTGAACTGCCAAATTTCAAGCAAATTGTTCTAATTTGGCGAATGACTCGAACACCGCCAAAAACTGCTCGGATTTGAGATTGGCGAACAATTCGAATCGAACACCGCTCATCTCTAAATCTGATAGGGAATTTAGATTAGGAGCCACAATGGGGACAGTGATAATAATGTCTGTAAAGTGCCTTGGAATATTATGGCATTATATTCAGTAAGTGAATAAAATAAAAAAAATGTATATTTCATACTCATATTTCTAGAATTATTATTATTATTATTTATTTATATAGCGCCATTGGTTCCATGGCGCTTTACATAAGCAGTGGGGGTAACAAGGACAGGTACAGTACATATGAGCAGTCAATGCTTGCTGATACACGACGGGAGAGGATCCTGTCCACGAGGGCTCACAGTCTACAGGGGTGGGGGAGGACATGATAGGGGAAGGAAGCGCCAAGCGTATGGTGGAGCGGCGCTGGGTCTCATCATAGGTTGTAGGCTTGTTGGAATAGATGAGTTTTCAGGTTCTTTTTGAAGCTCTTGAGGGTGGGCAAGTGTCTGACGTGCTGGGGGAGGGAGTTCCAGAATCTAGGGGAGGCGCGGGAGAAGTCTTGTATGCGGTTGTGGGAGGATGAGATGAGGGGGGAGGAGAGGAGGAGTTCTTGTGAGGAGTGTAGGTTGCGTGCAGGTTGGTATTGGAAGACCATGTCGGAGATGTAAGGGGGGGACAAGTTGTGGATGGCTTTGTAAGTCAGGGTTAGGATTTTAAATTTAGATCTTTGGGGGGTGGAGAGCCAGTGAAGTGCCATGTGGAGAGGGGAGATAGGGGAGTAGCGAGGAGACAGGTGGATTAGACGGGCAGCTGAGTTCAGGATAGAGCGAAGAGGTGCAAGGGAGGAGGCAGGGAGACCGGTGAGCAGTAGGTTGCAGTAGTCAAGGCGGGAGATGATGAGGGCGTGGACGAGAGTTTTGGCGGTGTCATGATTAAGAAATGGGCGGATGCGTGAGATGTTCTTGAGTTGGACTCGGCAGGAGGTGGCAAGGGCTTGGATGTGGGGCTTGAAGTAGAGGGAGGAGTCGAAGGTGACCCCGAGGCACTTTGCGTGGGGGACTGGGAAGAGGGAGCAGTCGTTGACTCGGATTGACAGGTCTGGCAGAGGGGGAGGGAGGCTGGGGGGGAAGACGATGAACTCTGTTTTGTCCATGTTCAACTTGAGGAAGCGAGCAGAGAAAAAAGATGAGATGGCGGATAGGCATTGGGGGATTCTAGATAGATGGGAGGTGATGTCGGGCCCGGAGAGGTAGATCTGGGTGTCGTCGACGTAGAGATGGTACTGGAGGTCATGGGACTCGATGAGTTGACCTAGGCCGAGGGTGTAGATGGAGAAAAGTAGCGGTCCAAGTACCGATCCCTGGGGGACGCCGACAGTAAGGGGGTAGGATGAGGAAGAGGTGCCGGAGTGGGTGACGCTGAAAGTGCGGTCCGTAAGGTATGAGGAGATCCAGGAGAGGGCGAGGTCAGTGATACCAAGGGATTCTAGGATTTGGAGTAGGAGGGAGTGGTCGACTGTGTCGAAGGCAGCGGATAGGTCGAGGAGGACGGAGTAGTGTTTTTTCCTCTTTGCGGTCAGGAGGTCATTGGTGACTTTAGTAAGGGCTGTTACGGTGGAGTGATGAGGTCGGAAACCAGATTGCAGGCGGTCGAAGAGGGAGCGGGAGGATAGGTAGGAGGACAGTTCAGAGTGGACGTGTTGTTCGAGTAGTTTGGAAGCGAAAGGGAGAAGGGATATTGGGCGGTAGTTGGCGACGGATGATGGGTCGAGGGAGGGTTTTTTGAGGATGGGTGAGATCAAGGCGTGTTTGAAGGATGAGGGAAAGACGCCAGTAGTGAGTGATAGGTTGAAGAGTTGGGTTATGGCAGGGATGAGGGCGGTGGTGAGGTTTGGGATGAGATGGGTAGGGAGAGGGTCGAGGGCACAGGTGGTGAGGTGAGATCGTGACAGGAGGGTGGAGAGCTGGGCTTCAGTCATGTTGGAGAAGCTACCTTTGGTCGTGGAGGGTTGGGGGGTAATGGTGGTGGGTTGGGGGGACGTTGGGTCAAAGCTTTCTCTAATTTTATCAATCTTGTGTTTGAAGAAGGTGGCGAAGTCGTCAGCGGAGATGAGGGGGAAGGAGGAGTTGCTGGGGGACGGAGAAGGGAGTTGAAGGTTCTGAATAGTTGTTTGGGGTTTCGGGACAGTGTGTTGATTAAAGAAGAGAAGAGGTTTGAGAGGGATTGCTTGTAGATGGTGAGGTGGGCCGTGGAGTGGGATTTCTTCCATCTCCGTTCAGCGACCCTGGACGTTCGGCGAAGCTCTTTTGTGAGAGGGGTGAGCCAGGATTGTCTGTGTGTGCGGGTTTTGGTGTGTGTGAGGGGGGCAGCCTGGTCGAAAGCCGCAGTTAGTGTGGAGTTGTAGAGGGTGGCGGCAGTGTTAACGTCGGGTGAGGAGGCAAGGTCCGTGAGAGGGAGGAGGGAGTAGGAGAGTGAGTTGAAATCGTTGAGTTTAAGGTTTCTGCGTGGGTGACTGAGTTTTCGGAGAAGGGGGGTGAGGTAGGGGGAAAGAGGGAGGAGAAGGTCAACAGGTTGTGGTCAGATTGGAAGAAGGGTGAGTTTGAGAGGTCGGTGAGGGAACAGAGGCGAGAGAAGATGAGGTCAAACGTGTGGCCGTCTTTGTGAGTCGCTGAGGAGGACCATTGGGAGAGGCCGAAGGAGGTGGTCAGAGATAGGAGTCGGGAGGTAGGCGGGTCGGGGGTGTCGATGGGGATGTTGAAGTCGCCCATGATGATGGTGGGGATGTCGGAGAAGAGGAAGTGGAGAAGCCAAGTGTTGAAGTGGTCAAGGAAGGAGGCGGTGGGTCCCGGGGTTGGTAGATTACCACGAGTTGGAGGTTGCAGGGGGAGAAAATGCGAACAGAGTGCAGTTCGAAGGAGGTAAAGGAGGCGGAGGGAGGCGGTGTAGTAGGGATGAAGGAGCAGCTGTCAGACAAGAGTATACCCACACCACCCCCACGGGTGCTATTAGGGCGTGGTGTGTGGGAAAGCGTGAGTCCACCGTAGGAAAGGGCGGCAGGGGAGGCTGTGTCGGCGGGGGTGAGCCAAGTTTCGGTGATGCCGAGGAATTTGAATTTATTGGTGATGAAGAGGTCATGGATGTAGGAGAGTTTGTTACACACTGAGCGGGCATTCCAGAGTGCTCCAGACAGGGGGACTGGGGTTGGGTGAATGGGTATAAGGTTGCAGGGGTTGCGAGAGTTTGTGATGGGGGATGGGCATAAATTGGAGGTGAGTGGAGGGATGTGGTGGGGGGGGTCCGGGTTGGGGGATATGTCACCTGCAAGTAGGAGAAGTAGCGAGAGGGTTAGGAGGTGGGAGCAGGAGAGTTTGTGTGGGGGCCGTGCGCGTGTGGAGAACAGTGATTGGGTGTGGAGGAACAGTTCGGAGGAGGGGGTGAGGTGGATGGGTAGGAAGGATGGAGAGATCGCTATGGCCTTGGTGGGTGGAGGGATGTTCGGGGTTAGGAGGAAGTGGAGTAGGATGGGGGTGAAGGTGAAGAGGAGGGGAAACATTGTGGGCAGCAGGTTTTGGTGGTAAGAAGTCACAGGGGTGGGATGTGGCAGAGGAGGTGCGTGGATGGAGAAGGGGTGTGGGTAGAGCTAGGGGGTGGAGGAGGATGGGGTGGAGTTGGGGGTGGCGCGCGGTGCAGGGTGTGGCGTGGCCAGGGGTAGGGTGCGGTCAGGTGGTGGGGTGCAGCCTGGGGTGGGGTGGAGTCAGGAATTTGAATAGGAGGGGTGGGGTGTAGCCGGGTGTGGAAGATAGCTAGGGAAGTGGTACAGCCGGGGACACAGGAATAGCCCGGGATACATAAAAGCCAGGGATGGGGTACAGCCAAGGTGAGCGAGGGGGTGCCGCTGTGGTCACAAGTGAGGTGCAATCCGTGGATGGAGTGGTGCAGCTGGAGATGAGGTGGTGGCGCCGGAGACGAGATGATGGAGCCGGAGACGAGATGATGCAGCCGGAGACGAGATGATGGAGCCAGAGACGAGATGATGGAGCCGGAGACGAGATGATGGAGCCGGAGACGAGATGGTGCAGCCGGGTGGTGCTGTCGGATGATGAGGTGGTGCCGTCGGATGATGGAATGGTGCAGCCGGGGATCGGATGATGCAGCAGTGGATGGGGTGGTGGAGCCAGGGGGTCCAGGGTGCAGGAGAGATTGACAGCAGGCAGGTGAGTCGGTGGCAGCCA
This sequence comes from Allobates femoralis, assembly GCA_033576535.1. Taxonomy (NCBI): domain Eukaryota; kingdom Metazoa; phylum Chordata; class Amphibia; order Anura; family Aromobatidae; genus Allobates; species Allobates femoralis. The sequence continues at coordinate 521,917,360 of JARQOC010000002.1, forward strand.
GGAGCTAGGCATAGCCGGGAGGGTCAGGCATAGCCAGGGGGGTCAGGCGTACCAGGGGGGTCAGGCATAGCCAGGAGGGTCAAGCGTAGCCAGGAGGGTCAGGCGTAGCCAGAAGGGTCAGGCGCAGCCAAGAGGGTCTAGCGCAGCCAGGAGGGTCAAGCGCAGCCAGGAGGGTCAAGCGCAGCCGGGGGAAGGGGGGTCAGACACGGCCAGGAGGGTAGGTTGTAGCCGCGGGGCTGGGTGCGGACTGGAGCCAGGTGGAGTCGGGACCCAGATGGACACAGGCCAAAAGCAGCCGGGGCCAGGACAGCAGTCAAGGGCCCAGGTGCAGTGGACAGGGGCCAGGAGCGGGGGCCAGGGGTAGCCTGGGGTCCTGATTGTGTCTGGGGGCTGGTGCAGCTGGTGGATGGTGGGGGGCCCCTCTGTCTTCTCACCTGTCTGGCTGTGGTGTCATAGGAGCGCTGGTGCTCCTGTCCTGTGGCTGGTCGGTGCTGGCAGGGCGGTTGGCCGCCCAGGGCGTCAGGCGCGGTACTGCTGCATACATATGTAATTAAGTCATGTCTAGAGATGAGCAAACTTTCCCCAAACATGTTCGCCAATTTAAAATTCGGCACGAACATTGACGATTCGGTTCGCGATCAGAAACCCCAACAATTAACAAAAAAATCACCAAATGCAGCTTTGTTCAGGGAAAAAGTTAGAAATTTAAAATGGCCCTAAAACTTTCCCAGAATCTTTTGGGCCAACATGCTCGCTGGAAGACCCACTGGCTGGGAACAACACCTAACCTTAATGTTAGGAGTGTTCCCGCTATCGGGTCCACCGGCTTGTATCATCTGTAGAAAATTTTTTTTGAGCTTTAAATTATTTTTTTTAAGCTTCCTGGAGTTTGCAGGTGTCTTGTCACCTGCAGGGTGTGAATTTTTGAAACAGTGCCAGATGTGCTAGCAGCTGTTAAGTCCAGAAACCTTAGAATGTCCCTTAAACATCCATTTAAGAGAGCTTTTTTTTATTTTTCTATTTATTTATATTATTGTAATTATTTATTTATTTTTGTTTTGAGTGCAAACCTTTATTATTATAGAGGGTTAGCAGCATGCACTTCTACAATTATTTGCTCGCAATTCAGATAAAAATAGCATATTTCCATTACTTTGTGCTGATGGAGCTCTGCTGTATTTTTGGTCACCAGCACAGGTACGGCAAACAGGTACGGGCTTACATCCAACTGCCTAATTTTACCTGGCTGCTAATCAAAATACAGAGGAGCCCTTTTTTTAAACTAATTCTAGAAATAAAAACAAATATTGTAATGTATTTTGCCAGTCACAAACAACTATGCAGCTGCGGGATGAAATCCTCAGCATGGGAAAGCCCAAGATTTCTGGTCCTCCCACCACTGCAAATTACAGCCTACTGCCACCCCAGAAAACGGCACAGTCATAGAAGCACCATTTTCTGGTGCTGTACCTGTCTCTTCCAGTTGCCCTGGTGCCAGTGGCAAACTGGGTAATGAAGGGGTTAATTCCAACCTTGTACTGGCAGCTGGCAATAAGCCTGAGGTTCCTAATGTTGGGGTAATGTTAGACCAGGACGTTAACAACCTCTAAGTAAATAGTAAATAATACATCACAATGAGACAAAAAATTTATTTGGAAAAACAACACAATGACTATCCTCATTTCCATCTTTATTACTATCCTATTAACCCTACACTATCCTCTGCGATGTCCTCTCACGGCAGCATCGGAAACTTACCGATTTTGGCTACCGATGTGAGTGTGGTGACATTACAGAATGGGTCACCTGAGTTCTGCTACAGCTCTTAACTCAGGTGACCATTCCCACATCACCCCACTGCGTGACTTGAAACAAGTGAGTTTCCGGTGTTGCTGTGAGTGGGTTGACGTTACAGTCTGGGTCACCTAAGTTCAGCTACAGTTCTGGACTCAGGTGATTATTTCCTCATTACCCTGCTGAGTTTTGGGTCTCGTGGGAAAGGTCACCCGAGTTCAGAGCTGTAGCAAAACTCAGGTGATCTATTCTGTGATGTCACCCTGATCACATCAGTAGCTGGAAATCAGTCAGTTTTTGATCCTGCCAAGAGAGGACATTACAGAGAATCGTGGAGAGTTTTTAGGAGAGTAATAAAGATGGAAACGAGGATTGTCATTGTGTACTTTTTTCAAATAAATTATTTTTTCATGGTGTTGTGTATTATTTACTATTTACTTAGAGGTTCCTAATGGCCAGGACTAACATTGGCCCAACGTTAGGAACCTCAGGTTTAGTGCCAGCTGGCAATAAGTAGCTGGCTTTAACCCCTTTATTATCCAGTTTGCCAACGCCACAGGGCAGTTGGAAGAGTCGAGTACAGCTCCAGAAAATGGTGCTTTAATGAATGCATCATTTTCCGGGTGGCTGTAGGATGCAAAGCACAATGTGAAGATTCCAACCCCCAGCTGCCTAATTGTACCTGCCTGCCAATCAAAACGCAGCAAAGTGCGTGCCTGTTTTTCAATAATTTTTTTTTACAGTAATCTGACATCAGTTCGGTTGCCATACCAGCAACCAATCTTAGATGCAGAGAGGGTGAGCGAGGCTAAATCTGACTTTAACCAATCAAGAGAGGGGAAGCAGTGAGTTCATGAGCGGGCCTGGAAGCATGCTGACAGCGGCACTGAAGCTTGGTAAGTAATACTTTAGGAAGCTAATGTGTGCAGGACTCCACTGTACAATAGTTTGAGCTGTGTTTGGCAGCTTTTGGGCCTCTTTGAAAGTGTTTTCAATGCCCTTGATTTTGCCTCTCATTGTCTCATTGATTTGAATAGGGTTAGGAAGTTCAGCGAATTGTTCACCTAACAAGTCGGCGAACGTATTTCCGAACAAACCCGATCCCGAACATCAAAAGCTTTGCTTATCTCTAGTAATGTCTACCAACACTGTGGTCTGACATGACTTCTCTTACAGTCAAATCTAAGGTACCATCTGTTACCAATATTAAACAAATTATTCTGCTGGCTATATAGGATTCAAGGTTTTCTGAGGAACATGATCATCATAGGATTTTTTTGGACCTTGGATATTGCTTTGCTGCCTCATTCAGAAAGAAAGAAAATCTGTTTGTTGCCTTCTCAGGCCCAGAGGAGCAAAGTAAATAAATCCTCAAAAAACTTCATATGTCAGTGGATTAGAGACATTGCTTACACAAGCTATTTTCCTGCAATGAGCAGCGTTTACCCTGATATATCTACTAGTGTTGCTGAGCATTCTTATAGAGAGATCTGAGAAATGTGTGCTCAAAAAGAGCCATAAGGGAAGGTATGGTTTAGAATGTACATCTGTTTCCCTAAATCCTGTCAGTATCAAGAGGCTCAGTTCTAGCAATTTTTGCTAACTTGTCCATTCATACACATTATTATGGAGATTTGGGGCAAAATTTAGGATAAGGGTCTTATTAAAAAAAATCCACCTGTCATATCAGCTTGTTTCTCTCTCCTCTCTGCTGTCTATCTCCTCCGCTGTCTCTCTCTTTGCCTGTCTCTCTCCTCTTCTGTCTACCTCTCCTCTGTGGTCACTCTCTCTCTGCTGTCTCTCTCTTCTGCAGGCATTCTCTATGCTGTCTTTCTCTGTCTCTGTCATCTGCAGTTGCCCTCTCTGCTATCTTTCCAGGCTGTCTCTCTCCTCTACAATAGATAGAGCAATAGCAGAGAGGGCAACTGCAGATGAGATCGTCTCTCTCACCTCTGCCGTCTCTCTCACCTCTGCCGTCTCTCTCACCTCTGCCGTCTCTCTCACCTCTGCTGTCTCTCTCACCTCTGCTGTCTCTCTCACCTCTGCCGTCTCTTTACTCCACTGTCTCTCTCTACTGCAGTTCACCTCTGTCCTGTCTGTCTCCTCTACCTCAAAGTTTGCCAGTTCTTCTGGTATTTGGTGCGTGCTCGGATTCTCCTTTGTGAGTGACTACAGAGTGCTGGCTCCTCCTCTAGTCTGCAGCTGTGGATAGATGAAGCCGCTGGGGATGTGATCAGTGCTGCTGTGTAAGCAGTTCCTGCGTGATGGCTCCTCTTCCAACTTATGATGGCAGCGATGTACATGGCGGTGTTTTGTGGGGGGCTACGTGCAGTGGGCTATATGCAGCGGGTTCCTGACATTGGTTTTGGGTGTCATCATTTTTGGATGTTGGCAGCACTGCCGGTGGCACTGTGCAAGAGGCCAGTACTGCCAGCAGGCGCCATATTTTCACACCCATCATTTCGAGATGGAAGTTGATGGCAGATGCCAAAAGGTATTTATATAGATGATTTGCTGTGAAGGAATTAGATTTGTAGTTGTTGAATATACTTCCTTGGAAGATTTCATCTTATGACTTCTTCTGTGCATTAGTGTGCAGCAAAGCCGGAGTTGGGGGTAGGGTCATCTTCTCCATTCCTTCACCTGCCTCTTCTGCTTCTCCTACAGGTCATTAATTATTCAGTGACCTGCTTCTTTTTTTAAATCATGGGCCTCTGCCATCATTGTGGTGGGCACAGCGTGTGCAGTGTCATTCTGCCGGTGGTCTTCAGGTCTTCAATAAAAATACACCCGAGGGCGCAAATGCACAGAATAAAATTTCAGCTGAAAGACCTATTCACATTAAGCTGAAATCTTGATCTGCACGTGCACTGACCCTGATGCCATTTTATTGAAGACCGTCTGTAGAATCACACATGATCTTCAAAAGAAATGCTCCAGGGCGGTACATGCTCAGATCAATTTCAGCTTAATGAAGAGGTGAATTCTCAATCTGCCTCTTCACCCCTTGTGGTGCCATTTTATTGAAGACTTGCAGACTGCCCACAGAATCAATCTGTGCACACGTCGCCCACCAAAATGAAACAGATGAGGCAGGCAGTGGGGTGGATAAGGAGAAGAAGACCCTACTCCAAAATCCCATTCTGATGCACACCAGAGACCTGTTGGAGGGACAACACCCTTTCTTAGAAGAGTTTGAATTTTACTTTAATGTATATATATTTGTCTTTCCATAACAAGATTCCATTTAGCCATTTAGCAGCCCTACTAAAGAACAAATAAATATACAAACACCACCGAACCTCATTAACACATATTCTGTGAACGACGGGCAGCAAGCAACAATCTCAAAGAAATGCATCTATTCCATGACCGTCTGACATGTTAGAAAGTGTCATCTAAATGTGAACAATATGTAAATGTCGAGGATTTATGTGCAGGTGACTTAACACACTGCCCTGAGCTTCATATATCCATAATGCTTTAGACATCATTAATTACATTGACTGTGAAGTGCTTGTTTGCAGGGGTCAAGGAGTTGTGCAGAGTCATGAAAGATGCTGTTTGCTGAACAAGAACTGTTGGAAGTGATTAGACAGGAATAGACCGAAGCCATAAGCAAAGTGTTGTTTGCCAAAGCATAATTAGGCAACGCTGATGGATTGGGAGGGGCGGACTCATTGCTGTGGGAGGGGAAGACATAATAACTCTCTTTTGTTGACAGCAAAGGAGAGAAAGGACATATAGAAATTCCACATTGTTCTGATTGGCTAAAGCAATGGATTTCCATTTTCATTCCAGTAATTCTTTTGCAATATTAAAAATGGTACAGGAGTTTCATCTGGGCCTATCGTTGCAGAATGGTCTGCGTTTATATCAAAAAGTTATCTTATTCATGCATCTCTATGGCCTCATTTTCTAGTTTCAATTTGATATAAACCAGTCTTGGATATAGTTATGTAGTGTCACAATTATATTGTACGCTATACAGCCTCCAGTGCTATATTCCAGTTATGGTGCACTGTTGAATTGAATTACCAATTTACTCCATAAAATATGAATAAACGTGGTTATTTCTAGGAAATTCCCATGTAATACATTATTGACTATAGCGCAAGCAATAAAATCAGAATGCAGAAAAACTGCATTTTTGTAATTTTCATTTTCTGAATGTAATAAACATTACTGCATAAATATATCAAAAGTACAACAATTTATTGGACATTGTGTTTAAAAATATACAGGTTCACACTTATAGATCTATAATAATGTTTAATATTAAATGGTCAGATGGTGACTGAATACTGAATATTCTTTGTTTTTTTTGGATGTGACATTTAATTCTATTTAATTTGCATGCTTTCATTGGTCTCCATCCTTGAGGGCCGCTTTACACACACCAACTTCTGTGTCCAACCTCTGAACAGATCTCTAGTTGCAGTGAAATCATGGACACATTGTTCCATTTTGTGGCTGTGTACAATGGACCAATGTGTCCATGATTTCACTGCAACCAGAGATCTGTTCAGAAGTTGGTCACAGAAGTTGGTGTGTGTAAAGCGGCCCTGACACTTTTGTAGTATTGGTTTAAAAACATAGTGGATTCACGGTGGATACACTATATGGCTAGGGTCACATTTCCGTTTTTGTAACTAAATCCTGATCCGGTTTTGAGCTTTAAAAAAGCTCAAAACCGGACCAGGAAACGCTCCTCATAGGAGCCTATGCAAAACACCGGATGGCTTCACAAGCCATCCGGTGGCCGGATCCGGCACTGCTGCCTGCGTTTAAAATCATGCAGGCAGCAGTTTTCGCAGCGTTTGCCGGGACCGCACTGCGGTCACCGGATGGCTCAGGATGTGTAATCCTGAGCCATCCGGTAACTGCAGAGTTTGCGGATCCCGGCTATTGGCGGGATCCGCAACCTTAATAAAGAGTTAAATTGTTGATCTCAATGACTGTTTAAGGTCTGTAGGGGGGCTTAGACCCCCTACAGACCGGCCGACCACTTATACAGTGTTCTTGTACAATTTCACAATGGGCACGGGCTCTTCGGAGCAAAGTGCCCCCCCCCCCCCGTATCACTATACAGGGGTGCATACACCCCTGTATTACAATGATGCATTAATGATGTGTAGTCCAAAAAGGATTTTATCACTCGCAATGTAAGTTTATACTTACAGCATGTAAGTTGTAGGCAGAGTCCAGTGAAATCCATAGGCGGGGCTGTGTGCAGCAGCCTCCGCCCGCTTCATGTTGATGGCCGCCCCCTCTGGCCGTAATCCACTGTTGTGAGGGCGGATACGTCGTTAAAGGGGCGTGGCTAACCTCGGCACATAGTTAGCCACGCCCCTTTAACGACGTATCCGCCCTCACAACAGTGGATTACGGCCAGAGGGGGCGGCCATCAACATGAAGCGGGCGGAGGCTGCTGCACACAGCCCCGCCTATGGATTTCGCTGGACTCTGCCTACAACTTACATGCTGTAAGTATAAACTTACATTGCGAGTGATAAAATCCTTTTTGGACTACACATCATTAATGCATCATTGTAATACAGGGGTGTATGCACCCCTGTATAGTGATACGGGGGGGGGGGGCACTTCGCTCCGAAGAGCCCGTGCCCATTGTGAAATTGTACAAGAACACTGTATAAGTGGTCGGCCGGTCTGTAGGGGGGTCTAAGCCCCCTACAGACCTTAAACAGTCATTGAGATCAACAATTTAACTCTTTATTAAGGTTGCGGATCCCGCCAATAGCCGGGATCCGCAAACTCTGCAGTTACCGGATGGCTCAGGATTACACATCCTGAGCCATCCGGTGACCGCAGTGCGGGATTCAGCACACATTTTTGAAAAAAATGTGTGTGCCCGCCATTGCGTTCACCGCATCCGGATCCGGATGCGGTGAATGCAATTTAGGTTTTCAATGTGACCCTACCCTATGTCTTGAAATATACACACGATTAGTATAGTTTTGTATTCATTGCAAAAAAGCAAAGTGACGGCACAAAGAAAAAATCTAAATCAAATCATTATTTGGTGTGACTGCACATTCAAAATAGCATCAACTCTTTTGTAATGAAAAAGACTGTTGCACTGCAATGCGAAGGCATGGAGACATGAATATAGAACTTGCAAATTGCATTATAGCTAAGGAAGTATGAAAAAATAATAAATGTTTTCATACTTCCTTAGCTATAATACAATTCCATGTTCCACTTCATGTTTCCATACCTTAGCATTACAGAGTACAACTGTCTTTTTTTTCCATTGCTCGGTTAGCCCCTGTTCATATTACAGACTGGGGAGTGCCAGCAGTTTTTTCTTATCAATTCTTTTAGCTACACTTGAACACAAGTTTTAAGTTTTAAAGGAACTTCGTAGAGAGATTGCTCCAAACATCTTTGAAAAATAACCCCAGATCTTCTATGGATGTAGGCATGTGCTAATCCTTCTATCTCTTCATATAATTACAGTAGTGTTAAAAATAATAGCAATCCAATATGACTAACCATATTTTTAGTCGAACACCCTGGAACACTAAATAAACAGCTATGTGGGGCTGTTTCACTTCTGCAATGTATATACATACATTGCGGGAGTGAAATTAAGTAAAATAAAGTGTTATAAATAAAAAAAAATGTATGCTCACCTGTCCGTGGTCCACCGATGGCTCCGGCAAGGTCCTTTTGCTGATAGGACCTGTGGTGACGTCAATTATCGCTGGAACTCTTTTCACATGGTCGATGGGTTAATAAAGATGCAGTCCCTTTTTATAGGATTGTTTAATGGATTTTTCAGAAAAAATTTGATTTTTTGTATCCAGCCAGATACAGCAGGCAGCGACGGGCTGCCACCAACCCCCAGGTGCCTATTTGTACCTGGCCGGACACAACAATATAGGGGAGCCCCTTTTTTTTTATTATTTCATGAATTTCATAAAATAATTTAAAAAAGTGTGGGGCTCCGCGCTATTTCTATGTCCAACTAGGTACAGCTAGGCAGCTGGGGGCTGGAATCCGCAGCGCAGTGAGGCCCAAGCCTTCCGGGCACCCCCCGCTGCAAATGGCAGCCCGCAGCCACCCCAGAAAATGGCGCGTTCATTGAAGCGCCATGTTCTGGTGCTGAACCCAACTCTTCCAGGGCCCTGGTGAAGTGGTTCACTGGGTAATAAAGGGGTTAGGGCCAGCTTTTTGTTGTCAGTTGGCCCTAAGCCCGAAATTCATGGGGTCACGCCAATATTAGACATGCCCCCATGAATTTCTATTAAATAGTTTAAATAAAAACACAACACCAAGAAAAATGATTTTTATTTGAAAAAAAACAACAAAACCACACTTAGGGACTCCATCTTTATTTAAAAAAAATTCCTCTTCCGTCTGACGAAGTCCAATCCAGGGTTCTTCTTTAGCTCTGCTATATCTTTGGTAGAGAATCTCCACCAGAGATGTTGCAGAGCTGTGCATCCTGGCGTGGGAAAGTTCATGTGAGTTCATGCAGGCAAGCATTAACTCGCATAAACCTCACAGTACTGTTACTTCAATTGAACAGCTGACCTGAGTCAGCTGTTCATTTGAAAATCCCGGCGGGAAGGTGCCCAAAAGAGAAAACCGGTTTGAAAACCGGATTCTCCAGGATTGTACTGGTCCGATGCAATCCGGCACCATAGAGCCCCATGTTATGGGGCGCCAGATTGCACCGGACCTGTACAATACGGGAGAATCCGGTTTTCAAACCAGTTTGAAAATCGGATTCTCCCGGATTGTACCAGTCCGGTGCAATCCGACGCCCCATAACATGAGACTCTATGGTGCCGGATTGCACTGGACCGGGGCAATCAGGGAGAATCCGGTTTGAACTCAGGGAGTAGACTCCCGCAATAACTGACGTCACCACAGGTCCTATCAGCAAGAGGACCTTGCCGGAAAGGTTAAAATAAAGAAAGTCTAAGATAAGGGTGAGAATGCGCAAATAGGGTCTTATCCTTAGGAGACAGGATAATTTAGGTGAAATATAGGAACTGCTCACCTGATGTGGTTGTGTAGCATACAACCGGCGTGATCACTCAGTATAATACAGCTGCTCCAAGGATCGTACTTCCACAGGTCACCGTGGTCTCGATAAGTTTCAGTAGGACAAAGTACCTCGTGGTCCGAGCTGCTGCTTTGGTATGATAGAAAAACCAGAGACACCGGTATGCCTGGATAAGAATGTAGCTAGTTTATTTTCATACGCGTTTCAGAGTCGTATCCCAAACTCCTGAGGAAGGAGTTTGGGATACGACTCCGAAACGCGTAGGAAAATAAACTAGCTACTACCTCTATCCAGGCATACCGGTGTCTCTGGTTTTTCCATCATACCAAAGCAGCAGCTCGGACCACGAGGTACTTTGTCCTACTGAAAAATAAAGAAAATGTCCAAAATATTGCTGATAAGACCTGTGGTGACGTCAGTTATAGGACCTTGCCGGAGCCACCGGTGGACCACGGACAGGTGAGCATACATTTTTTTTTATTTTTAACACTTTATTTTACTTAACAGCTGTTTATTTTGGCTGAAAATGCATCAGATGCGGTTTTCTGACCGCATCTACTGCATTTTCGAACCAAAATCGAACAGCTTCTCGAACTGCCGAATTTGAACCAAATTGTTCGAATTCGTTAAATGACTCGAACACCGCCAAAAACAACTTGAATTTGACATTGGCGAACAATTCGAGTCGAACATCGCTCATCTCTAGACGTGAGCAGTCATCATGCTCACATGTGATGAACAACCCCGAAAGTGCGTATAAAAATTAGCTTTTATTCAGAGCAGGTAAAAACATGACATCAGAAAAAAAGAACCCATCCCCAACACAATTACAAAAAAATTTAATAATGCATATGGTGGATGCACTCTGATCTGCCACTCTCTCTATAAGTGGACTAGCAGGTTCACCCTACCCATCAGCGGAGTTTATACACCCTGATTTGTCTTGGTGTTCCCACTCACTGGAGGCTGTCCCTGCAGGCCCTAACCAACTCTCCCTAGAGATTAATCCAATTATAGTAATGACAATCTTTCATCACGTACTTCTTTGGAGCACTCCCTTCCACAATAAAGTACAAAGATACAATTATCAATGTCTAAAATGAATTATCTTCAGCATTGAGAACCTATATTCAACTGGTCCATGGTCAATTGGTTTTTCAGTGCTCCATTGACTCTTTGATTATCATGGGACACCTTGGCACAACTTATCTTAATAGGTTCCTTTTCCTGGATTATATATTCTTCTAAGGAGAACATAGAATCCATTCAAATGAATACACTATATTCTGGAGCTGCTGCGGGCTGCTGTTCTTACCCTGCAGGGGAACAATAACTATGTGTCTTCTCAGGGTAAGAATACTAACCCCCAGCTGGGCACTGCATCTTGGCTGGTATAAAAATTGGGGGGACCCCACGTCAAATTTTTCTATTAATTATTTATTTTTACAGTAATCTGATGTCAGTTTGGTTGCCATACTTGCAACTAATCTGAGATTGTGCCAGAGAGGGTCGGGAGGGATAAGTTTGACTTTAAACAATCAAGGGGGGCTAAGCAATCTACATGTCTGAAGTTCATGAGCGGGCCCGGAAGCAGGATAACAGCAATGCTGAATCTTGGTAAGTAATAGTCTAGTCTTCGAGGCATGCAAATAGTGCACATTTTCAGGATTTCAATAGTATTAAACAGGTGGTAACTTAATCACTTGTACAGGTGATGATTTTACCACCTTGTGCAATGCTAAATAAATCCTGAAAACATGCACTGTTTGTTGCCCTTGAGGACTGGAGTTGCCCAGCCCTGTTCTAAAGGAGTGTGTGTAGTGTCTTGTATTTCCATACATGACACCTTCAGGCCAGAGGCCTGAGGTTTGTTCTCCAGCATATTTAGGGGAGTGTCAAAGCACTTCTTACTTTGAATAATCAGTCCAGCACATAAAAAGTGTGTCATGTGTAGACTGCTTTGTAGTATCTGTGAACTGCTCTGCAGGGGTTTAAATGGAGTTAATTCCTTTAGTCTACTAAGGGTTAACTTCTGTGGATCTGCAGGTGCAAGTGAGCTGCTACTACTGGGTGTGTCTGGTGATGTGGTTGTCCACTCCCTTAGCCTTTAAATATTCCCATTTACCAACAGCTACAATTTTGTCTCTGCCATGAGCTGTGCTGATGCCGAGTGCTGTCCTGCTGGAGCTTCCTTGCTGTGTAGCTTCGTGGAGATTGCCTTCTTCTAGGAGTTGCTGTGTTTATCCTGGTCCCTGGGGGAAGATGAGGAGTTATAGACTAGGGCTGGTAAGAAGGAGGGCAAAGGTGGAGGCCCAGACATCCTCACTTTTAGAGGTACTTCTGGGAACATGGTCAGCCAGGGACCACAAGTCTAAGGGTTAGACTAGTTACCCTGATTGCCTTTTGCCATCCTGCTAGCTATCCTCTTGTCTGTTACTACCACCCATGACAGAGTGAAGTAAAAAAGCTTTACTGTTGTAAATCTTAAAAGAAACACATTGGTACATGATGTAATTTTTCACATTTTTGGTATACAAACACTGATCATTTCAAAATAGGCACTTAGAATAGGAAGACACGCATATATTAAAATACTCAATAAGTCTTACAAGATTCAGTAGTGTCAATTAAAATGGGGTATGGGGTATGTGTCAGGGCTGGCGTCAGCACCCAGCATACCCGGGCAAGTGCCATGGCCCTGAGAAGCTGGGGGGACCCACTTGCCATCAGGGATATGCAGCCCTGACGGCCAAGGGCTCATCAGGGCAGGCAGCCCTGAAAGCAGGGGCTCAGCAGTGACACTCAGCCTGCAGCTGAGTGCTCCCGCAGCGCTGCCAGTGCACATGGCTAATTTGAATGTGATTCAAATTAGCCATGTGTCTGCTCCCATCTGCGCTTCCTCCTCAGCCTACTGGGACCTCATCACACTGCTGCAGCCATGCTGACAGTGAGGAGGAGCGTGAACAGGAACCCACTGCAATGACACGCAGGGACAGCAACTGAGGAGGACACAGGCTCCTGGGGAGCAGAGGGAAGGTGAGCATAATCTTTTTTTTTAACTATGTGCAGCATGATGGGGGATAAAAGAGGTTGTCACTGGGCTGCTTGGAGGTTGTGCTGGACTGTGGAGGTTGCTGCTGGGTTATGGAGGCTGTGCTATGGAGGCTGCTGCTGGGGCATATGGAGGCTCCTGGTGGGACATAGAGGCTGCTGCTGGGTTATGAAGGCTGTGCTATGTAGGCTGCTGTTGGGTTATTGAGGCCGTGCTATTGAGGCTGCTGCTGGGGTCTATGGAGGTTGTGCTATGGAGGCTGCTGGAGGGATATAGAGGCTGCTGCTGGGGTATATGGAGGCTGTGCTATGGAGGCCGCTTCTGATGTATATGGAGGCTGTGCTATGGAGGCTACTGCTGGGACAGAGGCTGCTGCTGTATTATGGAGGCTGTGCTATGGAGGCTGCTGCTGGGGTATATGGAGGCTGTGCTATGGAGGCTGCTGGAGGGATATAGAGGCTGCTGCTGGGGTATATGGAGCCTGCTTCTGATGTGTATGGAGGCTGCGCTATGGAGGCTACTGCTGGGAAAGAGGCTGCTGCTGTATTATGGAGGCTGTACTATGAAGGCTGTTGCTGGGTTAAGGAGGCTGTATTTTGGAGGCTGCTGAGGTATATGAAGTTTATGGAGGTTGCTGCTGAGGTATATGGAGGTTGTGCTATGGAGGCTGCTGCTGGGGACATAGAGGCTACTGCTGGGTTATAGAGGCTGTGCTATGGAGGCTGCGTCTGGGTTATAGAGGCTGTGCTATGGAGGCTGTGCTATGGAGGCTGCTGCCTGGCTATGGAGGCTGCTGCTGGGCTATGGAGGCTGTGCTATGGAGGCTGCTGCAGGGCTATGGAGACTAGGCTATAGTGGCTGCTGCTGGACTATGAAGGCTAGGTTATGGAGGCTGCTGCTGGGCTATATGGAGGCTGTTTCTGGGCTATGGATGTTGCTGCTGGGCTATAGAGGCTGTGCTATGAAGGCTGTGCTATGGAGGCTGCTGCTGGGCTATATACATATAATATGTAGGCTGTGCTGTATATATTTTTTGGAGGTTGTGCTGTATATAAAATTTGGAGGTTGTGCTGGGCTTTGCATATTATTTGGAGGCTGAGCTGGGCTGCATATATTATTTGGAGGCTATCCTGGGCTGTATATGTTATTTGGAGGCTGTAATGTACATATTAAATGGAGGCTGTGCTCTTATATTATTTGGAGACTGTGCTGTGATGTATATATAATATGCAGGCTGTGCTTTGCTGCATATATTATTTTGAAGCTGCCTGTATATATTATTTGGAGGCTGTGTTGTGCTGTATATAGTATTTGGAAGCTGTGCTGTACAGTTGTGGCCAAAAGTACTGACACCCCTGCAATTATGTCAGATAATACTCAGTTTCTTCCTGAAAATGATTGCAATCACAAATTCTTTGGTATTATTATCTTCATTTAATTTGTCTTCAATGAAAAAACACAAAAGAGAATGAAGCAAAAAGCAAAACATTGATCATTTCACACAAAACTCCAAAAATGGGCCAGACAAAAGTATTGGCACCCTCAGCCTAATACTTGGTTGCACAACCTTTAGCCAAAATAACTGAGATCAACTGCTTCCGGTAACCATCAATGAGTTTCTTACAATGCTCTGCTGGAATTTTAGACCATTCTTCTTTGGAAAACTGCTCCAGGTCCCTGATATTTGAAGGGTGCCTTCTCCAAACCATGACATTTTTAGATCTCTCCATAGGTGTTCTATGGGATTCAGGTCTGGACTCATTGCTGGCCACCTTTGAAGTCTCCAGTGCTTTCTCTCAAACCATTTTCTAGTGCTTTTTGAAGTGTGTTTTGGGTCATTGTCCTACTGGAAGACCCATGACCTCTGAGGGAGACCCAACTTTCTCACACTGGGCCCTACATTATGATGCAAAATTTGTTGGTAGCCTTCAGACTTCATAATGCCATGCACACTGTCAAGCAGTCCAGTGCCAGAGGCAGCAAAGCAACCCCAAAACATCAGGGAACCTCCGCCATGTTTGACTGTAGGGACCGTGTTATTTTCTTTGACTGCCTCTTTTTTTCTACTGTAAACTATGGTGATGCCTTTGCCCAAAAAGCTCTACTTTTGTCTCATCTGACCAGAGAACATTCTTCCAAAACGTTTTAGGCTTTCTCAAGAAAGTTTTGGCAAACTCCAGCCTGGCTTTTTTATGTCTCGGGGTAAGAAGTGGGGTCTTTCTGGGCATCCTACCATACAGTCCCTTTTCATTCAGACGCCGACGAATAGTACGGGTTGACACTGTTGTTCCCTCGGACTGCAGGGCAGCTTGAACTTGTTTGGATGGTAGTCGAGGTTCTTTATCCACCATCTTGCGTTGAAATCTCTCGTCAATTTTTCTTTTCCGTCCACAACTAGGGAGTTTAGCCACAGTGCCATGGGCTTTAAACTTCTTGATGACACTGCGCACGGTAGACACAGGAACATTCAGGTCATTGGAGATGGACTTGTAGCCTTGAGATTGCTCATGCTTCCTCACAATTTGGTTTCTCAAGTCCTCAGACAGTTCTTTGGTCTTCTTTTTTTTCTCCATGCTCAATGTGGTACACACAAGGACACAGGACAGAGGTTGAGTCAACTTTAATCCATGTCAACTGGCTGCAAGTGTGATTTAGTTATTGCCAACACCTGTTAGGTGCCACAGGTAAGTTACAGGTGATGTTAATTAAACAAATTAGAGAAGCATCACATGATTTTTCTAACAGTGCCAATACTTTTGTCCACCCCCTTTTTTATGTTTGGTGTGGAAATATATCCAATTTAGCTTTAGGACAATTCTGTTTGTGTTTTTTCATTGAAGACAAATTAAATGAAGATAATAATACCAAAGAATTTGTGATTGCAATGATTTTCAGGAAGAAACTGAGTATTATCTGACAGAATTGCAGGGGTGTCAATACTTTTGGCCACAACTGTATATATTAGATTGAGGCTGTGCTTGGCTATATTTATTATTTGGATACTGTGCTGGAAATTGGGCTGTATATATTGGAGGCTGCTGCTGGACTGCCACAGCATCCAAATAATATATACAGCCCAACACAGCCTCCAAATAATTCATACAGCAGAGCCTCCAAATAATGTATACACCCCAGCACAGCCTCCAAATATATACAGCTCGCAGCCTCTATATTATATATACAGACCAGCTGCAGCCTCTATACTATTTATACAGCTCTGCAGTCTCCATATTATATATACAGCCCAGAAGCCTCTATTATATATGCAGCTCTGCACAGCCTCAGTATTATATATAGAGCCCACCCAGTAACCTCTTTATTATATATACACAGCCCGCAGCTTCTATATTATATTTATGAATTGTGGTATGTGTTAAAGGGGCCCACTGAGATTTTTGTGGTCTCCGGGCAAAACAACCTGGAGCCGGCCCTGGTATGGGTCATAATGATAATGGGGCACAGTTCATTAAGGACACAGTCCATTTAGGGCTTTGAGGCATAACCTGAAGGCTGCAATCCCGCTCATTCAGCAGAGGATAAGCAAACCTGGGTAGGGGAAAAATAAAACTAGCCCTACCCAGCCACGAGGCAAAAAAAAAAAAAAAAACAGGCCTCGCTCTTGTGAGAACTGCAAACAATATCAGTTCTTTTTCGCCATAAGGGTAACGTCAGGATGACTGGTGAGGCTATAAACCTGCAACCTTACATCCTGCATAATGCAGGGTGCCAGCAGGGCACTTCTTCCAGCAGGTCAGCACCCCAACAATAGGCCTTTTTTAGGGCACTCCTCTTTAATAGGCATCCTTTTGTGGGTTTTAGGGATGGGCGAATCTACTCGCTAGGACTCGTTACTCGGCGAGTAGTAAGGGACTCGCAGGACTCGGTACTCTGCGAGTTTCCCAGTGATTACTCGCACGAGTCCAATGCAAATCAATGGGAAACGCTGACAAAACTAGGATTGCCATTGTTTGCATTAGACTCGGCTACTGTGCCAGTGATAGCAGGGAAACTCGCAAAGTAACTGCTGTTTCTTTGCGAGCCGAGTCCAGCTGTCTTCTCTGTGCAGCTCCAGGGTCCTAGAGCCCGCCTGCTGCCTGATGTAGCAGTGCTGAGATTGTTCTCAGTCTGCTCATTCCCTGTGTACAGACATGAATGTCTGTGCACAGACATGATGTAGCAGTGCTGAGATTGTTCTCAGTCTGCTCATTCCCTGTGCATAGACATCTATATTTATGCACAGGGGATGTAGCAGAGAGGACATCGCGTTTTGGACTGCGTCGGACGGAAGAGGAATTTTTTAATTAAAGATGGAGTCCCTAATGGCTTTTTTTTTTATTTCAAATAAAAAATTTTCTCTGTGTTGTGTTTTTTTAACCCTTTATTGGAGATTCTTAGTGGCTGGGTCAAACGTGGCCTGACATTAAGAATCTCGGGCTTAATACCAGCTTGTATAACAAAGCTGGTATTAACCCCTTTATTACCCAGCGTGCCACCGCCACCAGGGCCGCTGGAGGAGCGGGGTTCAGCGCCAGAGGATGGCGCTTCAATGAACGCGCCATCTTCTGGGGCAGCTGCGGGCTGCAATTTGCAGCGGGGGGTGCCCAGAAAGCTTGGGCATCCCTGCGCTGCGGATTCCAGCCCCCAGCTGCTTAGCTGTACCTGGCTAGACATAGAAATTGCGCGGAGCCCCACGCATTTTTTTTTTTATTATTTAATGAATTTCAGAGTCAGAGGCTCAGAGTCAGAGTCTCGGAGTCGGAGTCTCCTCAGAGTCGGAGTCTCAGAGTCGGAGTCTCAGAGTCGGAGTCGCCTCGGAGTCGGAGTCGTCTCGGAGTCGGAGTCGTCTCGGAGTCGAGTCGGAGTCGGAGTCGTCTCGGAGTCGGAGTCGGAGTCGTCTCGGAGTCGGAGTCGTCTCGGAGTCGGAGTCGTCTCGGAGTCGGAGTCGTCTCGGAGTCGTCTCGGAGTCGGAGTCGTCTCGGAGTCGGAGTCGTCTCGGAGTCGGAGTCGTCTCGGAGTCGGAGTCGGAGTCGTCTCGGAGTCGGAGTCGTCTCGGAGTCGGAGTCGTCTCGGAGTTGGAGTCGTCTCGGAGTCGGAGTCGGAGTCGTCTCGGATTCGGAGTCGTCTCGGAGTCGGAGTCGTCTCGGAGTCGGAGTCGTCTCGGAGTCGGAGTCGGAGTCGTCTCGGAGTCGGAGTCGTCTCGGAGTTGGAGTCGTCTCGGAGTCGGAGTCGGAGTCGTCTCGGAGTCTGAGTCGTCTCGGAGTCGGAGTCGTCTCAGAGTCGGAGTCGTCTCGGAGTCGGAGTCGTCTCGGAGTCGGAGTCGTCTCGGAGTTGGAGTCGTCTCGGAGTCGGAGTCGGAGTCGTCTCGGAGTCGAAGTCGTCTCGGAGTCGGAGTCGTCTCGGAGTCGGAGTCGTCTTGGAGTCGGAGTCGTCTCGGAGTCGGAGTCGTCTCGGAGTCGGAGTCGGAGTCGTCTCGGAGTCAGAGTCGTCTCGGAGTCGGAGTCGTCTCGGAGTCGTCTCGGAGTCGGAGTCGTCTCGGAGTCGGAGTCGTCTCGGAGTCGGAGTCGTCTCGGAGTCGGAGTCGTCTCGGAGTCGGAGTCGTCTCGGAGTCGGAGTCGTCTCGGAGTTGGAGTCGTCTCAGAGTCGGAGTCGTCTCGGATTCGGAGTCGTCTCGGAGTCGGAGTCGTCTCGGAGTCGGAGTCGTCTCGGAGTCGGAGTCGTCTCGGAGTCGGAGTCGGAGTCGTCTCGGAGTCGGAGTCGTCTCGGAGTTGGAGTCGTCTCGGAGTCGGAGTCGGAGTCGTCTCGGAGTCGGAGTCGTCTCGGAGTCGGAGTCGTCTCAGAGTCGGAGTCGTCTCAGAGTCGGAGTCGGAGTCGTCTCGGAGTCGGAGTCGTCTCGGAGTTGGAGTCGTCTCGGAGTCGGAGTCGGAGTCGTCTCGGAGTCGAAGTCGTCTCGGAGTCGGAGTCGTCTCGGAGTCGGAGTCGTCTTGGAGTCGGAGTCGTCTCGGAGTCGGAGTCGTCTCAGAGTCGGAGTCGGAGTCGTCTCGGAGTCAGAGTCGTCTCGGAGTCGGAGTCGTCTCGGAGTCGAGTCGGAGTCGGAGTCGTCTCGGAGTCGGAGTCAAAAAAATGCGTGGGGCTCCGCGCAATTTCTATGTCTAGCCAGGTACAGCTAAGCAGCTGG
The DNA here is from genome assembly GCA_033576535.1 of Allobates femoralis. NCBI lineage: Eukaryota > Metazoa > Chordata > Amphibia > Anura > Aromobatidae > Allobates > Allobates femoralis. Next base: position 521,936,419 of record JARQOC010000002.1, read on the forward strand.
GGGCTGGAATCCGCAGCGCAGGGAGGCCCAAGCTTTCTGGGCACCCCCCGCTGCAAATTGCAGCCCGCAGCCGCCCCAGAAGATGGCGCGTTCATTGAAGCGCCATCCTCTGGCGCTGAACCCCGCTCTTCCAGCGGCCCTGGTGGCGGTGGCACGCTGGGTAATAGAGGTTAGGGCCAGCTTTGTATTATCAGCTGGCCCTAAGCCCGAAATTTATGGCGGTCACGCCAATATTAGACATGACCGCCATGAATTGCTATTAAATTGTTTTAAAAAAAACACAACACAGAGAAATTTTTTTATTAGAAATAAAAAAAAAAGCCATTAGGGACTCCATCTTTAATTAAAAAAATTCTCTTCCGTCCGACGCAGTCCAAAACGCGATGTCCTCTCTGCTACATCCCCTGTGTATAGATATAGATGTCTATGCACAGGGAATGAGCAGACTGAGAACAATCTCAGCACTGCTACATCATCTCTGTGCACAGACATTCATGTCTGTACACAGGGAATGAGCAGACTGAGAACAATCTCAGCTCTGCTACATCATCTCTGTGCACAGACATTCATGTCTGTACACAGGGAATGAGCAGACTGAGAACAATCTCAGCACTGCTACATCATCTCTGTGCACAGACATTCATGTCTGTACACAGGAAATGAGCAGACTGAGAACAATCTCAGCACTGCTACATCAGGCAGCAGGCGGGCTCTAGGACCCTGGAGCTGCACAGAGCAGACAGGACTCTTCTCTTATCTGTGCGAGTTTCCCAGCGATTACTTACAAAGTAAACGAGTCCAATGCAAATAAATGACAAAACTAGGATTGCTTCAGGCTGAAGCTTCCGAGACACATCTGCGATTTTGTAAATCTCACACTACTCGCTATTACTCGCTTCCCCATTCATTAACATTGGACTCGCTAGACTCGCAACGAGTAGCGAGTCCTGTGCTCGGACTCGCTAGAGTCAAGCGATTCCGAGTAATTTAGGATTCGCCCATCACTAGTGGGTTTCACTGCAGCTAGCTAGCATGGTCAGGCTGCTGCCGCTCTTTCGCCTTGTTCACACATATCAGCTTTCTTGTCATTCTCTGCGTTTTTTAGCTGTTTATAAAAAACGCACATGCATTAACGCATGGTGCACTTAAGTGTAGTTGCGTTTTTTAACAACACATGCGTTTTTTTCCACCATTCCAAAAAACACTGCATGCAGCGTTCTTAGGGTGCTGTAAAAAAAACGCGTTTTTGGAAACAACCCCTGCGTTTTTTTCCAGCACCCAAAAAGCGCTGCATGCAGCGTTTTTTGGACTGGGGGAAAAAAACGCAAGTAGAGCTGAAAAACGCATGTACACTCAAATGCACCCTGCGTTAACGCACCTGCGTTTTTTTTTAACAGCCCAAAAAACGCAGAGATGGTCAAAAAGCTCATGTGTGTGAACAAGGCTAAAGCCACAGGTGTATACAATCCAGCTCCTAGCCATGCAGTCTGCCTTTAATGGTGGGTTTACACACACCAATCATTGTATCCAATCTCTGAACCAATCTCTGGTTGCAGTGAAATCATGGACAGATTGCTCCATGTTGTACACAGTGACAAAATGGAACTATGTGTCCATGATTTCACTGCAACCAGAGATTGGTTCAGATATTGGATACAATGATTGGTGTGTGTAAACCCACCATCAGAATATTGAAGAAATTAGTTAATCTTAACCCCTTCACCATCCGGGAATTTTTCGTTTTTGTATTTCGTTTTTTCCTCCCCTGCCTCCAAGAGCTATAACCTTTTTACTTTTCCATCAATATACACATATGACGGCTTCTTTTTTGCAGGACGACTTGTACTTTCAGATGCAATCATTTATTTTACCATATAGAGTACAGGAAAATGGGAAACAAATTCCAAATTCCGTGAAATTGAAAAAAAAAGTGAAATTACATGTTTGTTTTTTGGGTTTTTTATTCGCCATGATCACTATAGGGTAAAACTGACATGACAGTGTGCCTCAGGTCGGTATGAATTCGTAGATACCAAACATGTATACTTTTACTGTTATCTAAGTGGTGAAAAAAAATTCAGAAGTTTGAAAAAGAAAAGAATCACACTTTTTGCTCCATATTCTGTGACCCGTAGCGTCCTCATTTTTTGGGATCTGGGCCTTTCTGTCAGCTTATTTTTTGCATCTTGAGCTGACGTTTCTAATGATACCAATTTTTGGTAAAAAAGCTGTTTTGATAGCCCGGTATTGCATTTTATAGCAATGTTGTGGCGACCAAAAAAATGTAATTTTGCAATTGGGCATTTTTTCTATTACGCAGTTTACGGCTCCCATTAATTGATTTTATATCTTGATAGATCGGTCATTTCTGAATGCGGCGATACCAAATATGTGTTTTTGTTTTTTTTCAATACTTTTATTTTGAATGGGGGAAAAGAGGGGTGATTTAAACTTTTGGTGTTTTTTTATATTTTTTAAAACTTTATTTTTTAATTAAGTCTTACTTTTACACTGCCCCATAGGGCGCCACAGTGCTGCAGCATTTGATCGCTTCTGCCATGTCCCGATAAGCTGCAGCACATCAGAACATGGCATTTGCTTTCACTTTTGAAAGTTGGCAGCGTTCGCCAACCATTGAGATGAAGTGAACCGTGATAGCTTCTGGGTTCACTCCACGACCGGAGGCTATCACGTGAGCACAGGATATCTCGCTATATTATTGCGGGATCTCCAGTGCAGACAGGGAACAGCGAGTTCACAGACAGTGGTTTTGGATCACTGTCAGTGAATGAAAGTGGGATCCAAGGGGTTAACAGCACCAATTGGATCCAGGATCCGATCGGTGCTGGAAGCCCAATATCTCAGCTGATGAGATCAGCTGAGATGTCTGGTGTTTGATGTTAGCGCCACACCGGAGTTCACATCAAACACCAGTACCTGACCCATGACATTGTACAATGTCATGGGTTGGGAAGGGGTTAAGAGCCCAATAGTTTGAGTATGATACTGAAATACAATTCCTCTGTTGTAAAAAGTCTGTTCAACACATTTCTTCCCTCCAAAATATTATAAAAGTTTGATTCAGTGAGTGTGGCATGGAAAGCTTGAGTGGTTCGCACAATGTTCTGACCACCAGCTCACTGAACACATTTGGGATGAACTAAAATGGAAATTGTGAGGAATGCCCTCTTGCATAACATCAGCATCTGACGTAACAATTTTTTTCAGATGAACGAGTAAAAATTCTCCCAGATACACTAAGGGTACCTTTACACACAGAGATATATTGCTTGCAATTCACTGGTTGCAGTGAAATCATGGACACATTGAATCCAGCTAACAGTAGCAGTAGCGAAAGAAACCCCTATATTATGGTAATAAGCATTTTTTTTTTCTTCAATATAGGACCTGAGATGAATGCAAATAATAATTGAATGTATCTTTTTAGGATCCTTCATGTAGAATGAAGAAATGTGACCCATAAAAGATTGGTGTCTAAGAATATTATCGTAAGTAGAAACACCTTAATAGCAACTTTGCTAATTTTAGTAAAATAATTGCACAAAGTACATATCTTATGGTATTATGGTTTTAATAGTGATATGAATTTTATTGATCATTAATTTTTAATAAAGTGATATATGGTGAAAACAAAAATTAGTGCATTATTGAATAGTAAGCCATTGTATAGAGGTTGTATTGGCTGGGCCCTTATAAATATATGACATTTTGTAAAATTGTCTGAGCTACAGAATGGTAATGTATCAATTAAAACTAGCATCAGACTCGGATGGTGCGAGTGCGGTCCAAGTGCAATCCGTGTTTTTTGTCGGACCCATAGACTTGCATTGGTGAGTCTCGTCTGTGACTCGCATAGAATCGCAGCATGTTGTGATTGACTCGCAATCCGGAAATCGGATGCGGGAAAAGCGTATGAGACTCGGAAATGTGCTCTCGGACATTACTTAACATTGGTCCGAGAGCAATGCGTTTTTTCCGCACAGTAAACTCGGACGAGTTTCACTGAAGTGTGTCCGAGCCCTAAAGTGTATGCATGGACAGCAAACACCAATAAAGTCATGTTAAGGTATTTTAACAACATTAACTTTACCAGAGATCACTTAAAGGGGCAGAACTTGCTGAGTGAGAATGGAGACTGCCAACACTGCAGTGTTTTTAACGAATGTTTGCCCTCTAAGCTCCAGAGAATAGAAAAGATCTCCACTATCTGCTTCAATAAAAATGGGGGAACAAGAGGCGCAATAGTGCCCTATCAAAAGTGACATTGACAGTATGGGTAGTGTATATAGATTCCACTCACCTATTCCAGTTGTGTGACCCACAACTGGTTTGAAGGAATGAAAGTAATGTCAGCTGCTGCAGGACCTCCACCGACCACTCGCACGTGGAAAAACCGTCACAAAATTTTGGGAAGCAAGGTGTGTAACAGTCCGCGCTGCTGAGTCCACAGGAAACACAAGGAATGCAAGATATATCTTGTAGCAGTATTCTTCTTTATTTCCTACGTGTTTCGGTGCAGTTCCATGCACCTTCCTCAGGGGTATCCCGCGTAGGAAATAAAGAAGAATACTGCTACAAGATATATCTTGCATTCCTTGTGTTTCCTGTGGACTCAGCAGCGCGGACTGTTACACACCTTGCTTCCCAAAATGTTGCCACTATCTGCTTGACATACTTTAATAGGGTAAATGAAAAGCTAAGAGATCCTCACTCAATTGATTTCACAAAATGTGACATTTTTAGTGCCTTAAAATTGTCTTTATTTTAAAGCAAAGGATAAAAATCAATTAGTTACCTCAAAGGGAAAATAAGTTGTGATTCGTTCTTCCTAATTAAAAAGCTACTTCCTTTGAAAACTGTCAGCAGTGGGATTTCTAGTTTTGCACTACTTGTTCTCAAGCTTTCTCTGTGCAGAGATTGTTCGCAGATCTCTGGTTGCAGTGAAATCATGGACACATTGTTATATTTGTACACGGCCACAAAATGTAACAATGTGTCCATGATTTCACTGCAACCAGAGATCTGGGAACAATCTCTGCACAGTTATCTGTGTGTGTAACTGGGCCTTTACACTCATTCGCTTTACTGCAATTTTGATTGTTTGATTGTTTGAAGAGTGTGAGCTGGGTTGAAACAAATATTGAGCAGAGTTTGCATACATTTCTATGGCTACGACTATTTTCTTGGCAGTTTTTAAAGCCCCCTACTTCCTCCTCTTTATTAACTTATAGGTGTGTATCGACCCGGACACACATCAGTGAAACTCGTCCGAGTGTACTGTGCAGAAAAATCGCATTGCTCTCGGACCAATGTAAACTAATGTCCGAGAGCACATTTCCAAGTCTCCCATGCTTGTGGCTGTGGCTTGTGGCTGAGTGGCTGCTCCTCTATTCGCCACTCATACTGGAGCAGCAGTGAGAACAGATTTAACTCCCTGCTTGCTGGTACTGCAGTTATCGGTAAGCAGCGCCGGTCAGCAAGGCCTTCACTCATGTGGCTCCTGTATGAGCCGCTCATTCAGGAGCCGCTGTTCTGTCCCTGGCCACCATTGCCATAATATCTGTTTATTAGGTTACTATGGCAACAGTGTGAATGATGATGTTGTCCCTTAGCCGCCGCTGACTCTGCTCATTTAGTCATCACAGAGCAGAAAAAAGTGTTCTTCCTCCTCCTGCTTTGTGAAGTAGCAGAGCTAAATGCTTGGAGAAAACAGAAGAAAGAAGAGAGAAGAAAGAAGACCAGGAGGTCTGTTAAGGGGAGTAATAAAGATAGAGTCACTAAGATTGTCTGTGTCTTTATTTCTAATAAATTCTTTTTTCTCTGTGTGTTTTTTTTAACCCTTTATTGGAGATTCTTAATGGCTGGGTCAAACTTTGCCTGACATTAAGAAACTCGGGCTTAATACCAGCTTGTATAACAAGTCTGGTATTAACCCCTTTATTACCCAGCGTGCCACCGCCACCAGGGCCACTGGAAGAGCCTGGTAAGGTGCCTGAAAATGGCACTTATTAATGTTCCATTTTCAGGGGCGGCTGTGGACTGTTCTTTAGTGTGGGGGCCCAGTAACAATGGGCCCTCACCCTGCTAGGAATACCAGTCCTCAGCTGGCTAGTTTTACCTTGGCTGCCATTGAAAAATAGGACGAAGCCGACACTTTTTTTTGCTAGCCAAGGGCAAATTAGGCAGCTGAAGGTGGCAGCTCACAGCTGTCTGCCTTCATCGATTTAGACTTAAAATTGCTGCTAGCCCCAGGCATTTTTTTTCAATATTTATTAATTTCACACCCTATAACATCATGTTGGATGCCTTACACTAATGTGTATGTCAACCAAGCAGAATCACTGTCCAGATTGAAGAAAAGCACTCTGACTACAACAGCCAAATCACAGAAGCTCTCAAACAGTGTGAGCTTCTCTGATTGGCTGTTTGTCTGACAGTGCAGTAAATATGTAATTAGCCAAAGGGCGGCCCCGGAAGTAGCAGTGGGAGACAGGTGAACCCTATCTAGCTATTCTATCCCATCTGTCTATTCTATTCTATCTATCTATTCTGTCAACTCTTTTCTCACTTTATACAGCATGAAAAGTGCCATGTTAAAATCGCATTACAAACAGACAGCACTTAGATGTGATCCAAGAAAATGTCGGACACTCGCATAGCAGTTGGATGCAAATCGGATGACATTCGTCCGACTCCGATACGTAAATCAGACCGTTTTTACACTCTTACGTGTGTCCCTACCCTATAAGGGAGAAACTGACCAGGTTTTTCAATATTATATCAAACCAAGGTAACTTAGAAATTGCTTGCCATGTGATTAATTACAAATAACTCAGACTTTTCCATTTGGTTTATTTTAAGTTGGTCAAAAAAAATGACCATACTTTAATACACAAACTAATCTTCTTTTAATTAACAGCTCAGCAAGCATTGAGCCTGGTTCTATAATTGAAGCTAAATAGTGCGATTATTCTAGTCAGTAAATTCAGACACCAAAGTATAAATAAGACACAAAGAAAAACTAAAACATTTATTTTATGACTTCTAATTAAAATGTATTTATTGTAAACATTTATTTTTATTCTCCTACTGTTAGTCAAATTTATGTGCAGAAACTGAAAATCAAAAAATGGTTTACCTACCGGGGTCCTTAAAGGTCAGCGCACACCCAACATAGGCTAGAATGATAACACTAACCGTAACGTAAAATTTTATTCATCCCCCCAAAATTGTAAAAATATGAAGATATTGCATTAGCTACTCTTACTAGCAAAACTGATGCTATAAATGTAAGAGTTTGCAACAACATCAGTAACAAAGAGAAGGGTTCATTTTAAAAAGTAAAGGGCATGCTATTATTGTCAAATTAGGAAGTGAAGACTCAATTGACAAAAAAATGGTCAGAAGAGTTACACAATAGAGCATTATGGAAACTGTGCTCCAGATTTGTTAGGCTGGCTTCACACTACGTTTTTGTTCCTGTTTGTTGGATCCTGTTTTTTGCAGGATCCAATGAACAGCAACGGACAGCACCGGCTTGGCACCTCCAGATGCCATTTCCGTGTCTGGTCCGGTATCCGGACACAGAAAGAGCAGCGGGGAGCCGAGCAAGACAAGGGCTGTCGGCGCTGTGTGACAAGTGATGTCCGCGCTGCGTAATATCACTTTAGAAGTGTATCTACATACACTGCTAAAGTGATATTAAATAACGGGATGGTTAAAAATAAAAAAAATAAAAATTCTAACCTTCCGCCAACTTCCGAGTGTCCCACGCTGAATTCATCTGTTGGTGGCTAAAGGACCTTGCATGAGGGGTGGGGCAAACAGCGCGATTTAAAGCCTGCGCACTGATGTGGTCATGTGACCCATGAGCTGTTCGGGTTGCCCTGCCCCTCTCAGTGACCTCATGCAAGGTCCTTTAGCTACCAAGAGATGAATTCAATGCGAGACACTCAGAAGTCGTCGGAAGGTGAGAATTTATTATTTTTTTATTTTTAATCATCCCTTTATTTAATATCACTTTAGCAGTGTATGTAGATACACTGCTAAAGTCATATTACACAGATTTACTATGGGTACATAGCAGTGCTCCTGTTCTGAGCATGTTCTGTGCCCTGGAACCGGATCCGAGAAACGATTCTGTTGTATCCCGAATCCGGCTCCATAGGCCTCCATATTGTGTGTGCCGGACATGACAGGATTTGTTTGTGTCCTGTTTTGTCACCGGAGACCAAAAATGATGCAGGCATAATTTTTGGGAGCGGTGAAAAACAGGATAGAAACAAACCCTGTACCAGATAGCCAAATAGGGTTAATCCATCACCATAGGGATATATGGGGGCAAAAATGATCCTGTTCTGTTTGTTTCAAAAATGAACAGAACAGGATGGTAAAAACCATAGTGTGAAGCCGGCCTTACTTTACAAAGGTATTTCCAGACTTGTCGGAGAAGCTTCCATTTCTATTTTGATGGACAGCTTTCTTATGGTTCCTTTGGTCATCAGAAAAAGTCATACAATGATAATAATTTTAGTTATATTGCATTAAAACAGAAAATACAGCAGCTTACAAATCTGATGGTACATATTTGAGGGTACATATCTGAGTTTGGTATCACCAAACATTAACCCTGGAGGTGATGATGATGATTAGACTCAGATACCTGAGAAGAACCTGCACTGTCCTGTGCATTCAGGGCAGGAAGAGGAGGAGGGTGACTCTCAGGGCGAGGAGTAAGACTCCAGAGAGGATGATAATGAGGTTCAAAATCCCACTTTGAATCACGCAGTCACGCAGCTTAGTAGCTCATCAGAGGAGATGGAAAAGGAGGAAGACAAGGAAGTTAGATTGCATCTTAATGCACAGAGACTGAGTGATGCAACCATGACAAGTACTGCATTCTCTGCCACAACTGTTTGCTTAGCCTAGGCCTTTTTTGACACCGCAAAGGATGACCCAACTCATGTAATTTGCAAAGTTTGTAAAAAGACTTCAATAGAGGCAAAGAACCCAACAATTTGACTACTGTAAGAATCAACAACCACAGGGCACAGCATAATACACTACTCTGGCAAGGTAACTGCACTAAAACACTGGCGAGCTGGGCTCTCTGAACACCAATCCCCACATCAACCGCATATGCTGCTTTTCTTCCTCCGTCACCATGGCAAGTGTTGTCCAACAGGTGTCCGGCTGCAGTACATCCACTTGTTTACCTGGTACAGTAGGGGTGAGTGGGAGCTTATCAGCTGTTATGGAAATGGACAAACCTGCTGGTTTTGACCACTCTCAGACAACAAGAACAGTACATGTATGTCAATCCACCATAACATCTCCACCTGCACCTCCCTCATAGTGCCATTTTGTCATGTACACCCTACTCCAGCTTCTCTCAGCACAGCCACTAGCCTTCGGTCCCATAGTTGTGGTCACGTAAAGATTATTTCCACCTACACATTCAAAAGCAAAGACCTTGAAATCCACCTTCTCCAACTGTTGGCTACGGAAATGCTGCTGGTGGATACAGATGGTTTCCAAAAGCTGATGGCAGTTGCAGCCCCTCTACCCCCCCCCCCCCATAACAGTTGCCCAGTCGCCTTTACTTTACAAAGAAAGCTGTGCCTACACTACACTAGCATGTTGCAGTAAACATCACCTGTTCCTTGAGAAACTCTGTGTGTGACAGGGTGTGACAGGGTGCATATTACCACTGACACCTGGACAAGCAAACATGGCCAAAGGCATTTCATCTCACTCACTGAGCACTGAGTGTTTCTGGTTGCTGAAGGGCCAGGTGGAGGAGGTGCTACTCCCCAGGACATGAAAACACCAAGACTTTAATGACAAACTTTTGTATCTACCACTTCGTCCACTGCTTATGCCTCCTTCAGCTCCTCTAGGGCCTCCAGCTACACCCTCAACCTCATTCTTAATGTTCCAACAGTCCAGAGAGAGAATCCCCCCACCTCCATACTGCACTGTCAGGGCTCACCACCATTAGGCAATGTTTAAAATAAAATGCCTCAGAGATGTTAGTCATACAGCTAAAGAGTTGTTGACAGATATGCAGGCCAAGTTTCAATAATAGATGTCTCCCCTAAACCTGGAGCCAGGGAAGACCGTGTGTGATAACAATGCAAACCTAGTGGCAGCCCTATGCCAGGGCAAACTTACACACATGCCTTGCATGGCTTACATCTTCAACCTGGTTCCTGAGCCACTATTTCGGCTGGATGAGCTACTACAGGAGGCACGGTCACTGTGTGCTCACTTTCGCTGTTCTCAGCACACGGCTCATTGACAACCATAGCTAACTAGATCTATGGGACAACCTGTTAACCGTTTGATATGCCATGTGCCGACACAGTGGAATTCCACTCTGCACATGTTACAGTGACTGTGGCAGCAGCAACAAGCTCTGATGCAGTATGTAATAATGCGTACAGTGACTCAAAGTTAGCTAAATGTGTTACAAATGATGCTTGCAGAGTGGGCACATATCAAGGACCATTGCACTCTTCTGCACAGTTTCAAAATGGCTACTAAGCTGGTTAGCACTGATGATGCCATCATCAGAATCACTATACTGGTTGTCTACATACTGGAGCAATCTTTGAAAAGTCTGCAGGATGAGGTGGTGATCCAAGAGGAAGAGGAGGAGAATGAAGAAGAGGATGCAGAAAAGATAAAAATATCTCTAAGGTCCAGACTCTAGTTTCACAGTATAGTGCAATGAAAGGAGTAGAATGACAGAGGAGGGCTTATAGTGCCAAACTGGTACTGATGGTGTATGAACCGAGGAGCAAATAGAGGAGGACAAGGATGAAAAAGTGATGGGCACAAAACAGTCAGGAAATTATGAAGAAATTATTCCCTTTCTGTTGTCCAAGGTTGGAGGGAGAGGACAGAGGAAGGAAGCTCTATTTTACCCAGCCACCAACACAACAATTACTTGGGCCTCATAGATCTGTCAGACATGTAAAACAAATAAGTGCTTTCTTGTTGCAACGGGGTGCCCTTATTGTTAGGATTCAAATTAGTGATGAATACTTGAATGCTACACTGTTGGATCCACAGGAGTGAGAGTAAATTTAGACAGATGCTTCCCACCCTGGACAGGGACGTTCATATGCTGGAGTATCAAAAAAAAAGGTAGTAGACAATTTTATTACTGGTTTTCCCAGACACAGCAGTGAGGAACACAGTACACATCGTAGATATATACTTCCAACCCAGGAGATGTCGAGTCATCAGCATAGAAATATTAGCAGCAGTTTAACTGTCAAAAGCAATATCTGGGAGTCATTTGATTAATTTTTTAAACCAGCACATCCACTGGCAGAACTGAGTACAAGTCTGACACAATGAATGACTGAAGAGGATGGTGAAGGAGTATCTTGATCTTAATATCCATGCCATCGGGGAGGTTGAACTGTTTTTCATTTTTTGCTTCACAAATGGAGGAGTGACCTGAGTTTGCCAGTCACGCCTTGGAGGTTTTGTCATGGCTGGCAGCAAGGCGGGTTTTAGGCAAAGTTAGGCCCTGGACAAAAGGTTAACATGGACCCTAAATGCTCACATATTGTACTATCACACTCAGTCATTTAAATTACATTTACAAGCGCCGACTTCAGATTGGTAAATGAGGGCGATCTATAATATTCAAGTAATTCAGCGCTTGTTTCCGGCCTTTTTATACAGGATGATGAAGAATAATGGGCACAGAACAATCACTGGTAGAGCAATCTTCCCCTACAGTATCATGTTATCAGCAGAACTTCTACAGTTTGCAACGGGTAATGTGCTGCCGAGAGCAAGGATTTTTGTTGCTTCATAAACATCCAATCACCCAATGATGAGCAGCATTTTGCTAGTTTGTTGGACAATTGATGATATATTTACACCTAGGAACTCTTGTCTGTGCATCCAGGATTTTAAAATGTGGATGTTACATACACGCAACACACGGTATGGCCTGGCTCACATTAGCATTAGGCATGTGTTCACAGGGGTTCAGAAGATAGAATTAAAAGATAAAAAAGAGTTTAAAAGATAGAATCTGGCAGCATTAATGCATTGCTACTGTAAGGTAAGGCTACATTAACGCTGCCAATACATTCCCATGGGTGACGGACCCCCGAGCGCAGGTCAAACGCAGGCATCTAAGTGCCGGAGTTTGAAATCTCGCGCCATTTCCAAGAGCATCACCTGACGCGCGCTTCCCCTTAGATTCTTACGAATGCAGTGATATCAAATACCAGTCTGCCGCCCCCCCCCCCATTAACGCTGGCCCTGCCTGGCAGCCAGTGTTCTCTCAGAAAGCGTCTTCAGCACTGCTGATGGTGTCCTGACGGATAAACGCATCCGGCTGTGACCTAAAAATGTAGACCACCTGATTTTCATCAAGATGAACAAGTCACAGATCTCCAAGGACTTTTCCACCATGGTGGCAGACTGGTCAGAATACGCGATGTACTTTTCAGTGTGCTGCATTGATCTCACCATTTTACAGTTTTTATTCTGGGTCAATTGATGCCACTTTCATTGTCTCTGGCCGTAATTTTTTGAAGTATGGAGACTCTTCTTGAGGTCACATTCTTGTTTGTTTCCTGAATGTAGCAGGGCTCTCTAAACACCATGCCTACATGCGTCACTCATCACCCTATTACTAATGAATATTTACCCCTGAAATGCTAGACCAATCACTGTTCTAGACCCTGTGCAATGCACGCAGGCCATGCCATTGTACAATTTTTATTCTGGGTCAATTGATATCACTTTTATATTGTTTGGCCCTAATTTTTTGAAATGTGAAGACTCTTCTTGGGTCTCCTTCTTGCCCGTTTCCTAAATTTATCAAAACTCTCTGAGCACCAGCACCGTGCCTACATGTGTCACTCATCTCCCTGTTCCTGATCGATGGTGAAGCTTGAAATACTGGGCCAGGCCTTGTCCCATAGATCCATAATGCACAATGATACAATTTTAACTCTGTTGAATATATGGCACTATTCTTGGTGTCTGACCATAATTTGAGCTGTTTTGGAAGCTTTTGGGCCCCTTTTAAGGTGGTTCCTTTGCATTTGATTTTGCCTCCAATTGATTTAAATGGGGTTCCATAGTTTGGCAAACTGCTAGTCTATTTGCCAAACAAATTCCAATTTGGCAAACCTAATTGAACTTCAAAAGGTTTGCTCATATCTAGTGAGTATAAGGCTACATTCACACACAGCATCGTTGCTGTTTTTTGTGAGGATCCTCACAAAGTGCAGCCTTCTGTGTACGAAAGCTGTTGCATTATTCTCACCTTGCAACCCTTCCCCGGTGATCTCCAGCAGTGTCCTATCATCCCAGGATGCCACAGTGTCTCTACCTCTAGGACCATGTGGCCTGATCATGTGACTGGGTGATGTCACTCAGTTACATGGTACAGTGCCAGGTCCTCCACAGGTCCTGTGGCATTGGTATGAGGAGAGATCACGGGGAGAGTGGGGAAGTGAGTAAATAGCGCAGGCAAATAACGCCAAGAAATTGACAAGTTCATCTCTTTTTACGGATCTGCTTTTGAGTCCAAAATCGGATCCGTAAAAAGCACAGTGTCCGAATGCCAAATTGCGAAATGCATCGACTTGGCTGTGAGAGCCAACATCATTGCATTCCACTGCAATAGTGGATCCATAAGAAATGCTACATTAATGGTGCAATTTTGCACTATGTGAATGTAGCCTACTTTTTTTTCATCTTACATTTACTATGCTCTGAGGTCTGGAGAAACTCCATAGCATAATGAGGGACATTAAATTCAAAGAGAATAACTTTTGAGAAGTAAATTTCCTGGGAAAGTCCATGTGAGCAGGCGAATTCAAAATTTGACAGATATGCTCTTTTCCAATTTAAAGAGGACCTGTCACCCCTCTGCTGCATGGCAATCTAAATGCAGCACTGAATGCAGTATGTCTGCTGCATTCAGGGAAGGGGTCCCCCATGTGTCTGTGTGCTGTGTACCAAGAGATATAACCATTGTAAAACTTACAGTTAGAAGCCATGGAGGCAGTCACTGTGGCTGGAGGGAGCTTGATTGACAGTGGCCATTACATCACCCACTGCCTCTATGTGCTGCTTTTGCTGTCCTCTCCTCCTCTCTGTCATTCACAGCATGCAAATCATTTGTCGTGAAGTCAGTTTCAGATTCCTGCCCTGACAAAGCATAAATAGCACAGCAGGAGGCGACAAAGAGAGGCAGAGGGGCATTCACTGCATTCAGTGCTGCATTTAGATTGCCATGCAGCAGGAGGGGGGGGGGGTGACAGGTCATCTTTAAACCTATGAAAAGATGTATAATTATGTGGATACAACATAGTAGTACAAGCATAAGCCTATAGGTGTCACTGCTTACGCAAATAAACTAGTGTCAAAAGTCAGTTGGCAACAATGAGAACAAAAATTACTAAGATTTTCTGTAAAGTCTGAATTTTCTAAGTCTCATGAAATTACACATATATATGAAAACATTTTTCCAAGTGAAAAACATCTCAAAACATGATGCACGGGCACTTTCTACATTACTCAAAGTTTCCAGTTACGTCTCTGACATAAAGGTGCTTTCATACATGCCGCAGCACACCGTGCCGGTAATGGTATTGTTTATTATTTCACTCTCATTATGTTTTGTAAACAAGAATGTTACTAAGCAACCGGACTTTGTGTTCTGCCAAATTTGTATTGTGACTTTGCTGTTCTTTGTAATAAAATGCTTGAAGCCTTTTGTTTTTAGCTTAGCAAGTTCTCTGATAGGCTTTTCATAGACGTTCTGCATTGAGAATACTGTATAAACAGAAGGAGACCAAGAATATTCCCTACTTGTAATGCCGGCAATATCAGCCTACGTACATTGTGTCTTTAAAGTTTTATTCTTCATACAGGTATTTATCAATATGGTATACCAGGGTAAGCAGATGTACCAGGAATACAAAGAAGACCAAGGGGTTGTCAGCAAAAACATCATTCATATTCCAATAATCATAAAATCAATCCTTCAATAAAAGAATGGAAACCTCTCTAGTAAATTCTGACAACATTTTGGTTTGGGTGTGTGGTTCCCGGTTTTTGCTGCTCCTTAAATAAACATTGGTGTCATTTCATACCTAGCAATGCCTCGACAGCAGAAATGCCAACCAGACTTTATATTTTTTCTGGACAACTTATCAAAAAAAATCACAGACTATATTTTTTATGAACACATTGGAAAATCATCATAAAGCATTGTGATTAATAAGTGATCCTTGTCTACAGCCCAGGGGTGTAACTACAACAGGTACAGGGGTTGAAATGGCACCCGGACCCTGGAGCCTAGGGAGCCCCAAAAGTTTCTGACCACAATCTTCTCTCACTGTTCTAAATCCAAAAAGTTTCTTTAGCCTATAGAAAAAGACTACTGCTGCTAATAAAGATTTGTAATAATTGGGGGCCCCATTGGAGCTTTCGCATCGGGGCCATGAACTTTAAATTATGCCACTGCTACAGCCCACAGTTCTGGTATAAATTCAGCAGCTGCATTCACTGTGAACTGTAAAAGAATGATTATTTCAGTTAAAATAGTCTGTATAAGTTTCTTTAGCTACAGAAAAGTTATGGGTGCCTTAGATTTCTTTACGGGCACGGCCAAAAAAATGCCCTATTTTTACGGATGATATTACGTGTCTCATATTGCCCTTTATGCCAAAAAGTAATAAGAAATGGAAATAACCAAAAAATGTCTGGGGAGTCATCCTCTTCCTTTCCACATCTCCAACACATAGGATGTTCAGGTTGGGACCATTTACCACTAAGGGTACCTTTACACGCGGCTACATTTCTAGGGTGGCTACAGGTAACTTACTGGTTGCAGTGAAATTATGGAGACAAGGTTCTATCTTGTTGCTGTGTACAAATGGAATAATCTCTCCATGATTTCACTGCAACCAGTAAGTTACCTGTAGCCACCCTAGAAATGTAGCCGCGTGTAAAGGTACCACTAAGAGAGCAGCTTATAGTTAGCCTCTTAAAAGCGAGACCACATTGACGATTTTTGTGTCTAACTGAAAATACATCACCACTTCTTCCTCGAAAAAGTGATTCTTAAGTCACTTTCTGATTTGTCCAGAAAGCAGAGGGCAGCCTGGTCTATGGGATCAATTATTATTATTATTATTATTATTATTTATTTATATAGCGCCATTGGGTTCCATGGCGCTTTACATGAGGATGAGGGAGACAAGAACAAGTACACTAAATCTAGGCGATCAGGACGTACAGGTACAGGAGGGGCAGGGACCCTGTCCACGAGGGCTCACAGTCCATGAGGGGTGGGTTAGGATACAGTAGGATGGTGGAATGTCAGGTATGGGGCGTTCGCCTGGGTCTCATGGCAGGTTGTAGGCTTGACGGAACAGGTGAGTCTTCAGGTGACACTTGAAGTTACTCAGGGTAGGAGAGTGTCTGACGTGTTCGGGTAGGGAGTTCCAGAGTAAGGCCGATGCCCGGGAGAAGTCCTGGACTCGGTTGTGTGAAGAGGTGATGAGGGGGGAGCAGAGGAGGAGTTCTTGGGAGGAGCGGAGGTTGCGTGAGGGTAGGTATCGGGAGACCAGGATCAATAAGCATGGAGTATGAAAATGATAAGGTATAACTTAATGTTCTATTATCTACTCAAACAGCTTCAACAAGTTTCTTGTCCCTAATATGGAGAGATCTGATAGATAATAATTGAGAAAAGAGAATATTTTGACCTACTATCCAGCCTCCAAAAGGAGATGGGTTGAAGATGCCAAGTAGATGTCCCTTGGAAGGCCAGTTAGGATATTATACCTTAGGGACAGACCTAAAATAACCACTGTTAAGCCAAGATTGAAAGGTGTAATCATCTAGGCAAGGAGGGAATGACATAACACCTAATATGGAATGCATAGAACAGGATTGCAGTATAATTTGGTGGCGGACAACTGGATTAGTACAGCAAGCAAAGGTAGCCTGCACCATAGGGAGGTCTTTAAGTATTTTAAATGAAGTTAGGTGTACAGCTATAGAGCAACTGGAAGAGGGACGAGAATAATGGGACTTGGGGAAAATATGTGTAACCAGGTTCAGAACTCACTCAGTGATAATAATCAAAGGATGGTTATTAACTTGTGATGAGTGAGAACTACCATGTTCAGGTGCTCAACACTTGTAATGAGCAATAAGATGCTCAGACAGGATTGACTTGTGTACCTAGTATAATTTAAATCAATGGGGAACTCTAGCATTTCTCTGGCAAATCTTCCATAAAAATGCTTGAATTTCCCATGGACTTTCATTCTCAGTACACAAATTGCCATCACATTTGGCATCACATTGCAGATCTGAATCCAGTAATGGATCCAGATATGCAATGAGAAAAAATTGTGGCACCAAAAACCGGATCCGGTACTGCAAGGTACATTTATGTACCTTGAGATATCGGATCCAGTTGCTATAGGCGGCAATTATAAAAAAATAAAAAACGGATCCGGTTTTTCAACTGCTCCGAAAAATGCAGCCTGCATGATTTTTACCACAGGCTGCAAAACCAGATGCGATAACCGGATTGCATTAAGTGCAATCTGGTTTTTCTATTGCAGCCTAAGACTGCGGATCCAGGTCCGGGTTTTACCATTTTTAATGGACAAAACCGGATCCGGATTGGAAAACAAAACTGCAAATGTGACCCTAGCCTAACTATTATTAATGGAAGAGACTCAGAGTGGGTCACAGTTAACAGTGGGGTACCACTGAAGTCAGTATAAGGCCATCTTCTTTTTAACATATGTTTAATTACTTTGTAGGAGGCATATAGAGTTGAATTTCAATATTTGCAGATGATTAAGATGAGCAAACTTTCCCTGAACATGTTTGCCAATTTCAAATTTCACCCAACATTGCAGATTTTCCTTGGGATCGGAAGGCCGAGCAATTTCCCCCCCAAAAATCGTTGAATGCTGCTTTGTTAGGGAAAAAAGTTGGAAATTTAAAATGGCCCTAAAACTCTCCCTGATTGTTTGGTGCCAAAACGCTCACCAGTAGACGTGTTCGCTGGGAACAACGCCTAACATATGGTTAGGAGTGTTCCTGCCATCGTGTCTAGCAGCTTGCATTTAGCTGTAGAAGTTTTTTGAGCATTAAATGAATTTAAGCTTCCTGGAGTTTGCAGGTGTTTTGAGAACCGCAGGGTAGGAATATTAGAAATAGTGCTAGATGTGGCAGCAGCTGGAAGTCCCGGAAGCTTTAAATGTCCTTAAAACATCTGTTTAAGAGAACTTAATATTTTTTGAGGATTGTTTTCCAAATTTTTTTATATTCTTTATTTTTTACTACTATTATTATTTTTTTTTCTTTTAATTAGTATTATAATTTTTTGTAGAGCAAGCCTTTATTATGGAGGGGTTAATGAGGAGCTAGGCAACAAGATTGTGCAAACAGTAATATCTTGGAAGTGATTGTTTGTCTGATTCCTGACACTGGGAGAGGTGGGCCCCTAGTCAAAGCAAACAGGCATCATCTCGAACCTTAACGTCATCTTAGGCTGGCTTCACACCACGGTTTTTGCTTGTCCGTCTGTATCCTGTAGTTTGTAGAAGCAGTAGGACCGGCAGGGATGTGTGGAAATGGATTTAAACAAATGGCAATTATACCTCTGGATTGAGTTTTTTAGAGGATGCCATGTCGGGACCCCTACCCCCTCCAAGCAACTATTAGGTACAGCATGAACCCCCCCCCATTTCCTGTGTCCTTTATTGCGGAGATTTGTTTGTGGATAACCTCATCCAAGAATGGTTGCATGGGCCTAAGGCCAATAACTTTCATGACCAATTTACCCGAGGCAAGGTAGTGGCATTTTTCCAGCAGACTTCCCAGCCAAATAAGGTACTGGGCATCAATGCTACATCACCCGGTCAACCCTGATCAATGACCATATTCCTAAAAGACTCAGCACAATCTTTGTCGGGGAGGAGGTCAACTTAATGAATGTGATGGGCAGCAAAGGGAGGTACACGGTTGGCGCAAGTCAGGTTGCCACCACCGACAACTTTGAGAAATAGCAGGAGGAGGATGACAAGGAGAATGTGGCATTGAGTGTAGGGCAGGCCTCTCTTGGCTAGCCAGCCAGCTTCACCCAAACCCACAAGGCCTGTTGGTGTTCCTCAAGCTGGTCCCGTCACTTCTACAGGGGCTGGTTGTCCACATGTTCCTCCATCACCTTCTGCAGTGGTGGTCATGATGAAGTGTGCTGCAGGGCAGGAGGTGGCAGAGAATGTCCTTGTAGGAGTAGCCCCTGTGATACCCCCAGACCATGTGGCAGCGAAGTACCATGACCAATGGCGACCTTCAGCCCAGGCAGTGCTGGAGAAAGCTGGCAGACAATAGACTTTCCTAAAAAAAGGCATCTTGTTTGGTCGATGGCCCATCCCTTAGTTGGCATTTTGTCCAGAGAAGGACTTTTTGAATGTTTTTCCAGTTCTTCCTTGACTGAGGCCTGTTTTTTGTTAATTTTATTTTCCCCCTTCCTAAGTTTTGTACCATTTGCACTTCCCCCTGCTGGATTCACGGGCATGCATGCAGCCTTTGGACTACAACTCAAAGCACTTAATGGACTCTGCTCTTAATGGACTTTCCACCTTTTTAATAGAGTCTTCTGATCTCTGTGGAACTTTTGCTATATATACTATGTATATTTATATATGTCACGCCACCACTGGCGGAGCTGACTAGTGGACCCTCTGGACCACAGGATACCATGGAAGTTGATACCAGAAAGCGAGCCGGATACAGACGTCACATTCAATAAACAGCTTTATTAAGCTTCAAGCAACACAAAAAGGAGCAGAACCCCCAGGGAAGTCCATAGGACCGAAACGCCAGGGTCCCCCTAAGGGAGCACAAAGAGGGTTACCCCTATACAGGGATTTCTCCAAGCACAACCAGAGAGGGTCCAGCGAGCCAGTCAACCTGTGGGTCCGACCCTGAGCGGTACAGGGAATAAACTAAGGAACTGGGTTTAGAGCTTGGTGCAGCGGACGGGTTTCCGGGGATGGACGGGGATCGGCGAGGATGGTTCGGGTCTCCGGGTGAATAGCAGGATGAAGTCCAACACTGCAAGTAAGGAAAACACCACAAGTAAATATCCCAAGACAAAATGAGACAATGCAAGCGCTGCTCTGACCTGAGCTGGCAACAAACTAACAAGGAAGTTGGCCAGGCACTTCCAAAAGGAAAGGGAGCATTAAATATCCACCTACCTCACAGCGATTGTCTGAGAGGTGGTGACAGGAAACAGGAAGTACTGGCCCTTTAAATTTACAGTGTGCAGCACATGCCCTATGCGTGCTCCCAGCACAGTAAGGAAGAGAGGAGGAGAAAGCAGGAGGCTGGGGAACCGCCGCAGATGGAGCGGGCAGCATGGGTGTGCGGGTTAGGCAAGAATGTCAGTGGTGCACAGGGACGCACCAGCCAGCTGGAAACTGCTCCCACTGCACCCTGAGATTGGGTCCTGCTGGCCGCAGGGTGACAATATATCTGTGTTTAAGACTTATAGTCTGTGCTACAGTAAAATTTTTGGACTTCACTCTTTGTGTGCTCATCACTCCATCAGGCATCCTAATGCTCCATCGAGTAACGAGCAGTGCCGAACATGCTCGCTCATCACTAGAATTTATCTCTTTAGTTTTGTGTATATGGCATAGTTGTATGGTACTGACAAGACATAGAATGGCTTTCACAGTTTTCTTAAGATTGTTCAGACAAATTATGCAAAATACATAGACAACATACATAAAGAAGTCTATTTTTCATCCCTGCAGTGTAAAGGATCAGAAAATGGATGAGTGTTAAAATAACAGCAAGCAACAAAGGTTCAGTGTACAAAACGTATTTCAGCTGACAAATTGTAATGGGTTATCTAAGGACAGAGACATAGCAAAGACAGAGCAACCAGCAAAATAGACAGCAAAGAACTTTTTTTTTTTCTCAGTTTGAATCAACTTATATTTTTATTTTAACTAAATAAGATTCTTGAAGAATTTCTGTTGTCTTATCATTATGTTTAAAAGGGCTGTTCATTACTAAAGCAACCCCTTGTGATTCTACATGTTTCCCTCAGGTGAAAGAAAAAGCCTGTACTCGCAGCAGATGCAGCGCTCACTTCCTCTTGATTAACTCATTAGTCTGAAGTTGGGGAGGCAGAATTTCTGAGACTTCTGGAGTGGCGTCAGAATGGGAGGTGACTACAGGCATTTTTTATTTTACTTAGGGGGGACATGTGAAATCAGACGGAGTTGTCCTAATAGTGGACCATCCCTTTAAGACCAATAAGACCTTTTATGTGAAGAGCTATGAAGATGTTATATCCTGTTTGGAAATATATTCCTCCCTATTTTACTGTACATATGCACACATGGCCTGGATGACAGGTACACAGGGTAAGCACCAGCCTAGGGTGCTACCAGTGGTGTACCATCCGCGGTCGCAGGGGTCGCAAGTGAGACCGGGCCCGGAGGTACAGGGGGGCCCGGAGCCCACCGACCGCTGTGACAGCTTTACATGGATGTGCATCCATGTCACTGCGCAGCGCTCTCCTCGGCCGGTCCCCAGGCGGCTGATCACGGCCGCCGGAGGACTGGTAGGCACTGCCGCTTTAAATCTCCCGCGGCCGCCGCCGCTGCTGCACTGTGATGAGGTCATGTGACCTCATCACACACAGAACGGAGCTGCCGGCGCGAACACAAATGCAGAAGAGCTGCAGGCTGCAGCTCTTGGAGAGGGGGGAGATCGTTTCAGGAGGTGAGCGGGGCCCTGGGGGCCAGAGACTGATCACAGCTCAGGGTCAGTACAGGATATTCAACTCCAACACATACCCCAGTGTCAGGAGGTGAGCGGGGCCCTGGGGGCCACAGTGACTGATCACAGCTGGTGGTCGGTACAGGAGGTGTCACTGTGTGTGTGACCGTGTGTGTGTGTGACCGTGTGTGTGTGTGTGTGTGTGACCGTGTGTGTGACACCGTGTGTGTGACCGTGTGTGTGTGACCATGTGTGTGTGTGTGTGACCGTGTGTGTGTGACCGTGTGTGTGTGACCGTGTGTGTGTGACCGTGTGTGTGTGACCATGTGTGTGTGTGACCATGTTGTGTGTGTGTGTGACTGTGTGTGTGACCGTGTGTGTGTGACCGTGTGTGTGTGACCATGAGTGTGTGACCATGTGTGTGTGTGTGTGTGTGACCGTGTGTGTGTGACCGTGTGTGTGACCGTGTGTGTGTGTGACCGTGTGTGTGTGTGACCGTGTGTGACCGTGTGTGTGTGACCGTGTGTGTGTGTGACCGTGTGTGACCATGTGTGTGTGTGACCGTGTGTGACCGTGTGTGTGTGACCATGTGTGTGTGTGACCGTGTGTGTGTGACCGTGTGTGTGTGTGACCGTGTGTGTGTGTGACCGGTGTGTGTGTGTGTGACCGTGTGTGGTGTGACCGTGTGTGTGTGTGACCGTGTGTGTGTGGACCGTGTGTGTGAGTGTGTGTGACCGTGTGTGTGTGACCGTGTGTGTGTGTGACCGTGTGTGACCGTTTTTGTTGTGACCGTGTGTGTGTGTGAACCGTGTGTGTGTGTGTGACACCGTGTGTGTGTGTGAGACCGTGTGTGTGTGTGAGACCGTGTGTGTGTGTGTGAGACCGTGTGTGTGTGTGAGACCGTGTGTGTGTGTGTGAGACCGTGTGTGTGTGAGACCGTGTGTGTGTGTGACTGTGTGTGTGACCGTGTGTGTGTGTGACACCGTGTGTGTGTGACACCGTGTGTGTGTTTGACCGTGTGTGTGCGTGACTGTGTGTTTGACCGTGTGTGTGGGGGGCTGTACAGGGACATGTGTGTGTGTGTGCGGGGGCTGTACAGTGGGCTGTGTCTGTGGGGGGGGGGAGGGCTGTACAGAGGGCAGTGTAACTGGGTGAGTGGGGCAGGTTGTACAGTGGGAAGTGTGTGTGTGTGTGTGGAAGATATATGCTATATGGAGGGCTATGAGGCTAAATTATTGTGTTATACTATATGAAGGGCTGTGACGCTGCATGACATTATCTGGAGGGCTGTGATGCTGCATGACATTATCTGGAGGGCTGTGACGCTGCATGACATTCTCTGGAGGGCTGTGACGCTGCATGACATTATCTGGAGGGCTGTGACGCTGCATGACATTATCTGGAGGGCTGTGACACTGCATTACATTATATGAAGGGCTGTGACGCTGCATTACATTATATGAAGGGCTGTGACGCTGCATTACATTATTTGAATCGCTGTGATGCTGCATTACATTATCTGGAGGGCTGTGACGCTGTATTACATTATATGAATCGCTGTGACGCTACATTAGATTATCTGGAGGGCTCTGACGCTGCATTACATTATATGAAGGGCTGTGACGCTGCATTACATTATATGAATCGCTGTGATGCTGCATTACATTATCTGGAGGGCTGTGACACTGCATTACATTATATGAATCGCTGTGACGCTGCATTACATTATCTGGAGGGCTGTGACGCTGCATTACATTATCTGGAGGGCTGTGACGCTGCATTACATTATATGAAGGGCTGTGACGCTGCATTACATTATATGAAGGGCTGTGACGCTGCATTACATTATATGAATCGCTGTGACGCTGTATTACATTATCTGGAGGGCTGTGACGCTGCATTACATTATCTGGGGGGATGTGACGCTGCATTATATTCTCTGGAGGGCTGTGACGCTGCATAATATTATATGAAGGGCTGTGATGCTACAGTATATCTGGAGGGCTGTGAGGCTGCATTATATTGTCTGGGGGTCTAGGAGTCTGTATTATATTATATGACGGGTTATGAGGCTGCATTATATTATATGAAGGGCTATGAGGCTGCGTTATACTATAATGGAGGACCATATATACCAGGATAAGGGCATATTCCAGGAGGAGGACCATATATTGTAGGATGAGGGACAGTAACACATAATGAAGGGGAGAGAGGTCAATTCGTGAGTCTTTATAGGATTTAGAACATTACATGGGGCCAGTGGCGTAGCGTGGCGGGAGGCGGTCTGCCCCAGACGGCACGTGTGTGGGGGCGGCAGCAGAGACGGGGATTTGAAGTTCCCGCCCGGGCAGCACATCCGTCGGCGGCGGTGGCTCAGGCAGCGCTGCGCCGGGTAAGTGTGTGAGGAGCAGGCGGCAGGGCGGGTACAGCTTCAATGCCGGTGTCAGTACACTGTGCATCGATTCGCGCTGTGATCTAGTAGCTGGGAACAGCCGAAGATGGGGCACAGGGGTGCAGGGATGGGGCACAGGGGTGCAGGGATGGGGCATAGGGGTGCAGGGATGGGGCACAGCACAGGAATATGGATGGGGCACAGGGGTGCAGGGATGGGGCACAGGGGTGCTGGGATATGGATGGGGCGCAGGGATGGGGCACAGGGATGCAGGGATGGGGCACAGGGGTTCTGGGATATGGATGGGACACAGGAGTGCTGGGATATGGATGGGGCATAGGGTTGGGGCACAGGGCTGCTGGGATATGGATGAGGCACAGGGGTGCTGGGATATGGATGGGGCACAGGAGTGCTGGGATATGGATGGGGCACAGGAGAGCTGGATATGGATGGGGCACATGGGTGCTGGCATATGGATGGGGCACATGGGGGGGCAGGGATATGGATGGGACAGGGGTGCAGGGATATGAATGGGACAGGGGTGCAGGGACATGGATGTATACAGGGGTGGTCCGGGTGCCTGGTGCTGGTGCCGAGTGCAGGCGAGCTGGAGACCAGGAGCCGCAGAGGAAGAAGCTGCTGGGATGAGGGATCTGGAATCAGGAGCGTGGAGTCAGGTAAGGCGCTGTTACAGCCATAGATCGCAGCCTGGGGGGGACAGAATGGGATAGATGGATAGATGGGGCGGCCTGGAAGAGGGGGCAGAATGGATGGATGGGGCAGCCTGGAAAAGGGGGCCGAATGGGATGGATTAATGAATGGACGAGGCGGCTTGGAAAAGGGGGCAGAAGATGGATGGAGGAGGGGGGCATGGAAAAGGGGGCAGAAGATGGATGGATGGGTGGATGGGGGAGAAGGTACATGGAACGTAGGGGAGAAGCTACATGGATGAAGGAGAGGCTGCGTGGAACATGGGAGGGGTATGGGTGGGGGGGGGAGTATGAACTGCATGGAACATATGGATGGAGAATGAGCTGCATGGGACATATGGGGGGTGACCAGTATGGGATAATGTATTGACTGGTTTTGGTGATTATTACTGTATTGACAATGGTTCTGGCAATATACTGACAGGGGTTCTAGTAATGTGTTATTGTATTGCCGTGGTTCTGGTGATGTAGTCATGTGGATGTTGTAATCTTTAACTTAACAGACTTGATCCTAAAACATTATAGACATTGCTTCCGGATTATCAACGACCAAAGGGGCGGCAGTTGAGGCAAATTTTTCGACCGCCCCGGGCGCCACAAACAGTTGCTACGCCACTGCATGGGGCCTATACATCTGACCAATGTAGGCGCGCGGGGAAAGGTGGGGGGGGGGCCCAGGTCCAAATTTCGCATCGGGGCCCTTCGGACTCTAGTTACGCCACTGGGTGCTACCTCTTGCTTCCTGGAAGTTGGTGCAGTTTTAGGTGTGGGAGCCATTATACTGTGCATAACGGGCTGTTAGGGCCATTATACTGTATTGGAGACTATAGGGTCCATCATGCTGTGAGGAATGTCTTACTATATGGGGACCAAGGCGGACATCTTTATGTATATATCTTTATGTATCTAGTATCACATCAAGTGTGCATAAAGGAAAACAGTGGAGAGGAGACAGCCATGGTATGGCACATGGTTCATTATGGGGACGTCACACACGTCAATATCGCTTGCAATATCGCTGCTGCAGATGACGTTGCAGTGATATTGATGTGTGTGACAGGACGTATCAACCAACGATAAATCGCTGGTTGATGGTTGCCAGGTTTTAGAACCTGCTCTAAAACCTGGTGATGGTCACCCGGTGGACACACAGCATCGCTGCGTGTGACACCGGGAGACGAGCGAGAAGCCAGCTCACAGCGCATCTCAGCAAGCACTGGGTGCTGGTATCCATAGTAAATAGCAGGTAACTAAGCACCGCACAGCGCTTACATGGATAACAGCGATATCACTGGTACTGATCACTGGTGAACCTGTCTGTGTGACAGCTCACCAGCGATCAGCCGATGAGATCACTGGCGACATTGATGTGTGTGACGTCCCCGTTACAGTGGATGGTGTGTTGTTTATAGCAGATAATGGCAGATAGTCTGGTGATTATAGTCCATTAACGTGGACATTGTGGAGTCCATATGCCAAAGGAGGCTTATTTAGGGCATAATATGGGCATAGTATAGAAATATATTTTTATGCAGAAAACAATATAATGAATCACTTATTTTTAAGGTCATCATGTTGGGATGTGCTGCAACAGATTGTTGAAGAGGGCAGTCTGCAAATACAAGCTGTCGTGAAAAGTCATTATGGCATCTGAACAAGATAGAGATGAAAAGAAAGAACAACCCCAATCAGAGCAGTCATCCATAAGGTACCTGGATGCAAATGTTGATTTATAATATGGTTTGCGTGTCATCACTACTGTGTTTCGTATATGGATGGCTGTAGAGAACTTCCAGAATCTAATTACCATTGGTAAGGACTGTGAGGTAGCGCCCCTGGGGAACCCGCTTGGCAGCAGAATAACACCATTATGTGTCTAATGGTTTATTAATAACGGCATAAACCGGGAACAAAAGACACCCACATAACATAATACCATGATTACATCACATATTACAGGACATTCCATCATATTATTTACACTATATTTACACTTCATATTACATAGATCTTGTACCCTGGAGCACCAACTACAGCTCTTTTGGCGCTCCCGGCCGCCTATCCGTATGTACCCTTCACATTTACACATAATACAGTTTTCAACTGAACCTCAAGGCATCCCCCACCGACCCATGCAGACCTCACTCTGGTTCTAATGGCAGTTACGGCCGCCTGGCCCTCATTAAATGAGACAAGATACATGGCAGTTTTACACAGACCATTATGATTTACACATGAATATCATACATCATACATGGCATTTTTGCATAAACAACTATGAAGTACACTATGAAGTACACAAATAGTCCCAATGGTGGTTATGACCGCCTGGCCCTTGAGCCGTCCTCGGTCTCCACATGACACATACACAGACTCCAGTCCGTCACAGGGCCCATACCCACATGCAACCACAATCCCTCATTGACATCAGCCTCTCCGGTCAGAGGAGCAGGCGTCTCCAGCATGGAGAGCCAGGCTTCTCACATCACATCCTGACATCTAGCAGGATCCGTCTGGTCTATCTCCCATCTCCAGCCTGATCCTCACACAGACACCTAGAAGGCTAAGTGCTGTTTGCCACACCCACCTGGCACACCCACACCTGGGCTGTTAGCAATCAGCACACTTTGCTCTCTCTTGGCCACTCATTGGTCTCATCAACATCTCAGATCGTAACCCACTGCGTACTGCTCAGGTCTTACAGCACTCACACTCAGATAAACAGGCTTGTGTGAACAGGCACCTGTGCTGCAATCACATGTGATGCACCCCGGCCATGGGACTAAACCGGCGGTGCCTCACAGGACATACTGAGAGTTTTATGTTCATGTGTTACAAGTGTGTATGGGCTGAATTGACATTACAATTAATGGCTGTACTAAGCTTAGTTCTTGTAGTCAAGTACGTATTGTGGTTTTGATGATTTATTCATGTACTACTGATGTATTTATTAACTGATGATGGTTCTGGTGCCCTATTCATGTAATTATAGGGGTTCTGGTGAAGCATTCATGCACTGATGGAGTCTGTGGTTACCTATTTATTTACTGGTTATAGTTTTAGTGCCATATTCCCGTACTATTGATGGCTCTGGTGTTCTATTGTTGCAGAGATGATTATTTTGTTTTTATATTGATATAGTGATGATTAGGGATGAGCGAGTATACTCATTACTATCCGGTATTCACAGAATAGTATGGTATTTGGACTAGGGATGGGCGAATCTACTCGCTAGGACTCGTTACTCTGCGAGTAATAGTGGAATCGCAGGACTCGGTACTCTGCGAATTTCCAAGCTATTACTCGCACAGTAACGAGTCCATCATCCCTCTGCCCCCCGCAGCCTCCCCACCCGATCCTAAGTTAGGACCGGGTGGGGGAGCAGGAGCAGGGACTCAGGACCCAGGCGGGGAAGCCGGCGGTGAAATTTTCTCACTGCCGCTTCCTCCTCTGAGTCCTGAGTCCAGGGGCGGGCTGGCAGGACTGGGGAAGGAAGGGGGGGTGAGAGCACCGGACCGGCCAGCTACTTACCGCTGTCTACACCACCGCCGTCACAGACTCGCTCCCCGATTCTCTCTGCTGCTGCCTCCGGAGATTCCAGAGCGGTGACAGAGCAGTGAGTAAATTAACTTCCATCACCGCTCGGGAATCTCCGGCAGCAGCAGAGAGACTCGGGCTGACAGCAGGGTTCAGCTCAGGTCATAATGACTAAACAGTCAGTTCTCAACCTACTCTCCCTGTGCGTAGATATGTGTGTCTAAGCACAGGGATGTAGCAGAGCTGAGATTGTCAGCCTGCTCTCCCTGTGCATAGACATGTGTGTCTAAGCACAGGGATGTAGCAGTGCTGAGATTGCGTTTTGGACTATGTCGGACGGAAGAGGATTTTTAAAATAAAGATGGAGTCCCACATTGTGTTCTGTTTTATTTCTAATAAAACTATTTTATCTCGGTGTTGCGTTTTTTTTCTATTGATTACTGGAAATTCATGGCGGTCATGTCTAATATTGGCATGACCGCCATAAATTTCGGGCTGGCCCTAACCCCTTTATTACCCAGTGAGCCACCCGGCACCAGGGCCACTGGAAGAGCGGGTTCAGCACCAGAAGATGGCGCTTCAATGAACGCGCCATCTTCTGGGGCATCTGCGGGCTGCAGTTTGCAGCGGGGGGTGCCCAGAAAGCTTGGGCCTCCCTGCGCTGCGGATTCCAGCCCCCAGCTGCTTAGCTGTTCCTGGCTGAACATAGAATTTGCGCGGAGCCCCACGCATTTTTTTTAATTATTTCATGAAAGTCATGAAATAATAAAAAAGGGGGCTCCCCTATATTCTTGTGTCCGGCCAGGTACAAATAGGCACCTGGGGGTTGGGGGCAGCCCGTCGCTGCCTGCTGGATCCGGCTGGTTACAGAAATACGGCGAAGCCCACGTCAATTTTTTTTCTGAAAAATCCATAAAACAATATAAATAAAAGGGACTGCATCTTTATTAGCCCCTGGACCATGGTCGAGGGGTTAATAAAGATGCAGTCCCTTTTTTAGGATTGTTTTATTGATTTTTCAAAAGCAGGCGGCTTTTTGCCACTGGCTTTAAAAGAATAAAATGGGGAATTGCAGGTTTTTTCCTCTGCTGCCAGACCTCTTATAGGTTCCAGCAGCAGAGGAATCACTGCAATACTCGCTTCCTCATTCATTTACATTGGACTCGCTAGACTCACAACGAGTAGCGAGTCCTGGACTCGGACTCGTTAGAGTCTAGCGATTCCGAGTAATTTAGGATTCGCCCATCCCTAATATGGACTACTCGTTACTCTGCAAATTTCCTCGTTATGAGTAGCGAGTAGTGGGGAAAATGCAAGTCAATGCGAAATGCAAGAACTATGCTGCTGGACCCTACAAAGCGGTCTGAGGACATGAGGAAAAGGCTGAAAAGGATGCACGATTGTTTAAAAACGGCGGTAAAACACCCCTAACTTTATTAAACAATCAGCTGATGCATGCTCCGGTGCTTTGCTCGCCAACCAGTGCTTTGCTCCCTGCCTGTTCCCTGTCCAATCTTCCATTCCCCGCCTGGTCCCCCGCTTCCCACCATGTTCTGGCACGGCCCGCAAGGCTTTCTCAGCGATGACTCACCATGACAGCGACTGTCCCGTGGCAAGTGGAGCTGGGGTTGACTGCGCTGTGTACGGCTCTGTGCTCACTGCTATTCCTGGCTGTGTATATACAGCTCTGGCTTCTGCCACTGCAGTCTTTTTACCGCTGGCTTCTACCTGGGAGCTACTGCCTGTAGTGCATCAGCAGCGGCCAAAACTGTACACCACCAGGAAGAGCAGTGAGCAAAGTGTTGTACACAGCACGATCAGCTCCAGCTCCACTGCCCATGGGACAGCCACCATCATGGTAACCACCGAGAGAGCCCTGCGAGCTGCGCCAGCACTTTTAACCACTGGCTATTTCAAACGATCAGGTGATTGTTTGAAACAGCCAACAATTTTTTTGAAAAAGCCGGCTGGCTCGCTTCCAGCCGGCAGAGGGGAGGCGAGAACAGGGTGGGAAGTGGAGGACAGGGCGGGGAATGGAGGATCGGACGGGAACAGGCAGGGAGTGCAGCACTGGGTGGGGAGCATGCAGCAGCTGACTGTTTTAAAAAGCTGGCAGTTTTTTACCGCCTGCTTTTAAACAATCATGCATCCATTTCAGCCTTTTCCTCAGGACCCCTGACCGCTTTGTAGGGTCCAGCAGAAAATTACTTGCATTACTTGCATTTCCCTTTGACTTGCATTGGACTCGCTACGCATAACTAATATGCAAGTATTAGGACCTATTCGTTATGAGTATAACACATCCCCAGAAACAAACCTGCATGAATACATCACCAATGCCATCAGTAGTATATGATTACATCACCAGAACAAGCATCACTAAATGAATACAAAACAGGAGTGTGGTATCAGGACACCATCAATATATGAATACATCACCGAAACCACTATCGGTACAGTAATAAGGTATCAGAAACATCATTACCTACGTTAAAATCTGTATTTCTTGAATTGAGAGATGTAAACATGATCAGATATATCCCTTTATCTATAATGGAATCTGTTTAGTTTCCATGAGGATATCCGAGGATTTCTGGACACCTCAATTGAAACCATATGGCCCCCATTGCAGTAAAGCCATATTACTTTCATTGATTATTCTTAGGTCTGACATTTAAAATATTTATCCTTGTATCATGTAAATAGTCCACAAACAATGAATGATTCTATATTTAAGTGTGAAATTGCACTCCATATTAGGTCTCACCCTTAAAGTACACATTGTTTTTTCTTTTACTTTTGCTGGTATCTTTTGGTGAAAAATGTAAACATTCTAGGGGAAGTGGTCATCAGAATTTGTTACCTTACCCATCTGGGGGTGATGTGTTGAGGTCCTGTTATCATTCTCTATGACCCATTCTTTTGCTTTGGATGGGAAGCTTTTGTCTAGGGCTCCAGAATAGCTTGTCTCAGCTCTGAGTGTATAAATAGGAATCATCATTAGAAGCCATAGTTGTTTCTAAAAGGAAAAAAAAGAAGATTGTAAATATGTCGGCAACTCATTAATTACAACGGCATGCAAAAGTTTGGCCATCCCTGACCAAAATTACTGTTATTGTGAAGAGTAAAGCAAGTTGAATATTAAATGATCTCTAAAATGCATAAAGTTAAAGACTTCACATTTCTTTTGCTTTTGAGGAAATAAAACATTATCATCTCTAATGGTACCTTTACACGCCGCGACGGCAGGCTGGATACATCCCGCTACAGGCTACAAATGTAGCTTGTAGCGCCAATGTAGCCCGTCGTAGCGGCGTCTGAAGACGTGACGCTACAGCCGGCAACAGATACATCTGTTTCCTAGGTCTTCTCGAAAACTGATGGCTACAAAGCCGATTGTAGCGAGCTGTATCGGCGTGTAAAGAGGCAACGGAAGGGAACTCTGGACACCCGGGGCTGTAGCTGCAATGTAGCTAAGGCGTGACCCAGGCTCCGGGATACCGCGCCCCATCACCGATCATTGGAGGAAGCTCCTGCATGACGATTGGTAGTCGCTGCCTAGGGCGGCATATTTAAGGAGCTGACCAGTCACACTACACAATCGCTCGAGCCTGCTGTATTTCTCAGCCTCCTGCGATGCCTGGCCAATCATGATGATATTGCGCTGTCCTATCATCGTACGGACGGCTCGTAATCCACGATTGTGGCACGCCTATGTGCTGTCCCTGCTGTACCAGGTCTGCCCATATTAGCTTATTGTAGCGCTGTGTAAACGTGGTACGCTAAGCTACAGCTGGCTACTTGACACACCCGGCGATGTAGCTAGCTACAGATGTAGCGTGGCGTAGCGCACCTTATGGCGGCGTGTAAAGAGGGTGCGTTGACCGTTTGTAGCCGTTTGAGCGTGCTCGTGCACGTGAAGTAGCGGGATGTATCCAGCCTGCCGTCGCGGCGTGTAAAGGTACCATTATGATACCTTTACACGCCGCTACAGAAGGTTGGAAACAACCGGGTGTCCGAGACAAATGTATCTTGCACCATCAAATCAACCCGAGGTAGCGGCGTGTAAACTAGGTTGTTGCCACCCGTCACTGTCGGCACCTGTTTCAGAGCAGTGCTCTAAAACAGGTTGGTTTCAACCCGATGGTAGCGGCGTCTAAATAAGGTACAGTAAGGTTTTTTTCGTCACCGAGTTAACTCCCTGGGGCGTGACACAGCCTCCGGGAAACCGCCCCCCTTCAGCGATCATTGGTGGAAGCTCCTGCGTTACGATTGGTTGACGCTGCATAGGGTGATATATTTAAGGAGCTGACCACTCACACTACACAATTGCAATAGCATCATGTATTAGCCAGCCTTCCTGCGCTGGCTGGCCAATCATGATACTATTGCATTGTCCAATCATCGTACGAGCGTCTCGTAATCCACAACTCTGGCACGCCTATGTGTTGTCCCTGCTGCACCAGGTCCTCCCATATTACCTTCTGTAGCAGCGTGTAAATGAGGGAAGGTGATCTACAGAAGGTAACTTGTGGCACCCGGCAGTGCCTCCAGGGATAGATTAAACCTTCTGTAGAGCACCTTGTAGCGGCGTGTAAAGGCGGTATCAGGTACGTGGAACGTGCTCGTGCACGTGAGACACCCAGTTGTTTCTAACCTTCCGTAGCGGCATGTAAAGGTAGTGGTACCATAACATTTTAAAAATTACAAAAAGAAAATGGGCACCATTCGAGATTAGTGTGCTCAGATAACTTTGACCAAGATTTCAGACCTTAATTATTCTGTTAGGGTTATGACTTGTTCACTATCATTGTTAGGAAAGACCATGTGATGCAAATTTCACAGCTTTGTAAAAGCCCATGCTCCTCTAATATTGGGCCAAAAAACAGCATCCATGGGTTCTTCTAAGCAACTGTCTAGCACTATGAAAATGAAAACAGGAGAAGGCTATAAGAAGATAGAAAAGCATTTTCAAGCTACCCTTCTCTTAGATTGAAATGTAATTAAGAAATGGCAGTTAACAGGAACAGTCGAAGTCAAGATAGTGTCTGGAAGACAGAGCAAACTTTCAGTGAGAGGTGCCCGTAGGATTGCTAGAGAGGCAAATCGGACGTCCTCTTGACCGTAGAAGACATTTAGGAAGATTTAGCAAACTCTGGAGCTGTGGTTCATTGTTCTACTGTTCAGAGACACCTGCACAAATATAGCCTTCATGGGAAAGTCTTCAGAAGAATCCTCTTCTGCGTCCTCCCCATAAGATTCAGCATCAAAAGAATACCTAAACAAGCATGATGCATTTTGCAAACAAATTCTGTGGACCAATGAGGTTAAAATATAATTTTTGGCCACAATGATCAAAGGTATTTGTGGAGAAAAGAGGGCACAGAAAATAACATCTCGCCAACCATTAAGCATGGGGTGGATCAATCATGCTTTGAGGTTGTATGCATGGGAAACGTTTCACAGGCCCAAGGAATAATGGATTCATTGAAATTTCAATAAATTCTTGATGCCAACATAACACCATTTATAAAAAAGCTGAAGCTGAAAAAAGGATGGCTTCTACAAATGAATAATGACCCTAAACACACATCAATATCCATAATAGACTACCTCAAAAGGCACAAGCTGAAGGTTTTACAATGACCCTCACAGTCCTTTGATCTGAACAACAATATGTAGTGACACATCAAAAGAACAGTGCATGCAAGACAACCCAGGAATCTCATAGAACTGGAGTTTTCCAAGGAAGAATTTATGAAAATCCCTCAAACAAGAATTGAAAGACTCAGAACCTTTGGAAGATATCTCATATGGTTTAGGTCCATTATTTCTGAGCAGATTAGTTTGGGTCTGGGTCCTTAGACCCCCACAGATTGCTTAACAGACCTATTAGAAGTGCACAGCTCGGGGACAAAACTAAGACCTTCTACTACATCACGCCTGCACTGTGTGTGCACTCCTGTCTACTAAGCTGAGGTCTTCTAAAAGGTCTTTTGATCAATTAGCAGGGTCTCCGAACTGGGTTCCCCATGGAGATTACCAAAACTCCCAACCATTTAGTTACTCTTCCAACTGCATTTACACTGCAGGCAAAAATCAGAAAAAAAGATACCGTATATACTCGTGTATAAGCCGACCCGTGTATAAGCCGACCCCCCTACTTTTGCCCCAAAAATCTGGAAAAACCTATTGACTCGTGTATAAGCCGAGGGTGGACCCCAGCACAGTTATACAGCCCCCAGCAGTGTGGTATACAGGCCCCCCAGTGGTAGTATACAGCAGCCCCAGTGGTAGTATACAGATTCCCCAGCAGCCCCAGTGGTAGTATACAGATTCCCCAGCAGCCCCAGTGGTAGTATACAGGAGCCCCAGCAGCCCCAGTGGTAGTATACAGATTCCCCAGCAGCCCCAGTGGTAGTATACAGGAGCCCCAGCAGCCCCAGTGGTAGTATACAGCAGCCCCAGTGGTAGTATACAGGAGCCCCAGCAGCCCCAGTGGTAGTATACAGGAGCCCCAGCAGCCCCAGTGGTAGTATACAGGAGCCCCAGCAGCCCCAGTGGTAGTATACAGGAGCCCCAGCAGCCCCAGTGGTAGTATACAGGAGCCCCAGCAGCCCCAGTGGTAGTATACAGGAGCCCCAGCAGCCCCAGTGGTAGTATACAGCAGCCCCAGTGGTAGTATACAGGAGCCCCAGCAGCCCCAGTGGTAGTATACAGGAGCCCCAGCAGCCCCAGTGGTAGTATACAGCAGCCCCAGTGGTATACAGCAGGCCCCCAGGGGTACATATAGCAGCCCCCAGGGGGTACCAACAGCCCCCTGGGGGTACCAACAGCCCCCAGGGGGACCAACAGCCCCCAGGGGGGACCAACAGCCCCCAGGGGGTACCCAGCAGCCCCCTGGGGGTACCAACAGCCCCCAGGGGGTACCAACAGCCCCCAGGGGGTACCCAGCAGCCCCCTGGGGGTACCAACAGCCCCCAGGGGGTACCAACAGCCCCCAGGGGGGACCAACAGCCCCCAGGGGGTACCCAGCAGCCCCCTGGGGGTACCAGCAGCCCCCAGGGGGTACCAACAGCCCCCAGGGGTACCAACAGCCCCCAGGGGGTACCAACAGCCCCCAGGGGGACCAACAGCCCCCAGGGGGTACCCAACAGCCCCCAGGGGGTACCCAGCAGCCCCCTGGGGGTACCAACAGCCCCCTGGGGGTACCCAGCAGCCCCCAGGGGGTACCCAGCAGCCCCCTGGGGGTACCAACAGCCCCCAAAAGCTGGCACTGTCCCCCCTTGTAAGGCCTCCCCCTCCCGCTACTTATACATTACCATCCCGGTGTTCTGATCGGCGCCGCTCCTCGGTGCTGCGTCGCTGTCTTCATCCTCCCGCGCTGGCTGCATCCAGGATCTCCGGCGGTCGCGCGATGACGTCATATCGCTGCGACCGCCGGAGAACCCGGATGGATGCAGCGAGCGCGGACGGGAGGATGAATACAGCGACGCAGCACCGAGGAGCGGCGCCGATCAGAACACCGGGATGGTAATGTATAAGCACCGGGGGGGGCCCTTACAAGGGGGGACAGTGCCAGCTTTTGGGGGGGCCATATGCACTGCTTCCCCCTGCGCTGATTGACAGGGGGAAGCAGTGCATATATAATGAGCGGCCCCACGTGACGGGGCCGCTCATACAGCAGCCCCCCCCCCGCCTCCTCCAGCCTCCACAGCCCCCACCACACAGCCCCCACCACACGGGTCTACCGTATAGACCCGTGTATAAGCCGAGGGGGGGACTTTTCAGCCCAAATTTTGGGCTGAAAAACTCGGCTTATACACGAGTATATACGGTAAGTCTATCACCATATGCACAAGTAAAACATTCATTGGTCAGGTGAAATTATTTTTAAGCTTACTTAAGCCTTTACGTCACCAACCCTCATAGGAACTGTAGCCTGCAAGGTCCTGCCTTGAGTAAGGCCTGACACGTCTTCTGCCTGTGCCTAATTCATTGATCTTATACATGATCTAATAATGTAAAAATCTTGCACAATAATAGATCAGTGATCAGATCAGAAAAAGGTGATGTCTCATCCCGGAACTAGTTAAAAAAGTTTTTAAAAAAACAGTAAATAAAAAATGTAAAAATTATGAAAAATTATTATAAAAATAAATACATATATTTATTGTAAAAAAAAATCAAGTAAACATTTAGCACCACTGTTTCTAGAATAACCTTATCTATCAATCTAACAATAGTTAACTCTTTCTCAATGAACATCGTAAAAAATAAATAAAAAACTTGGCAAAATAATTATGTTTTTATCTCTTACTGCCCACAAAAAGTGGAAGAAAACACAAACAAAAAGTCAAATGTAAATAAATACTGTATCATGGGGAACAACATATTGTAGCACAAAAACAAGGCCCTACTCAGCTCCATCAGTGAAGAAATAAAAAAAACTACAGCTTTCAGAAAAAATCAATGCAAAACATTCATAAAATTGTTTTTGTGTAAAAGCTGCAAAACATAAAAAATCTTATACATGTGACATCCCTGTAGCCATACTGACCTAAACAATAATGCTGTCTTATCAATATTACTGATGGTGGACGGCATAATAAAATCCTAAATTGCTTGTTTTTGTTCTTCTTGTACCTCACAAAAATCAAACTGGAAAGTGATGAAAAAAATGTTCTGTGCCCAAAACTGCAACTTGTCCTGCAAAAATCAAGCACTCATATGACTCTATCAGCAGCAATGTAGAAAAATATAGCACTTAAAATATGGCTATGCAAAAAATTTCTTTTGTAAAAAAAAATGGCGTTTTTAGTGTGTGATAGCAGTAAAACCTAAAAAACTAAATAAATCTGGTATCACAGTAATCACACTGACTCAAAAAAGAAAACCATACTGCATGTTGAATGGCATAAAAAAAATAAACCCATTTTTATCTTGATGCTGATTTGTCCTTTCTTGCTCCCACAGATCTCAGTAAGACATGGCTCACATTTTACACGTGTACGTGTGAAAATCGTTATTCAAACAGAACCTCTGATGGAAGATTCCCTATAATAAGGCAGAGAGAGACACTTTGGACTCTGCAGAACTATCTTCTGGTGGTGTCTGTATTTTTAAGCGTGCCTAAAAACACTGTCAACCACAGTTTTCTGCTCTTCTGAACAGAAGGACACTTATGAACAGAGGTTAGGCACAGTCCAGAGTAAATCTGCTACCTCATTATAATGCATGGATCTCTCAGGATTTGTATCTGAATCACATATTAGGCATATCTGTGATGAGGAGAGTTTGCTTGATCTATAGGGCTTACTTACGTAGGTCTCACTTCCAGAGAATTTCGTCAGCGCATCAGAGAACATGTTAAGGACATTTGGTGTAGCGGTGGGACTGGAGGACCTAAGCACACTCCGCACCATTCCTTGACATTTTTAAAAATATCATAACTGCAGCCTGGATACTCCCTGGGTTGGTGGCATTGATAGACGTCAACTTGGAGTTTGAGGTGGTGATATTAAGAAGGAGTTGGCTAAATTAGAATGGATCGTGAACCTTGGCACGATGGCACCTACAAGTCTAACTGAAAGACTTAGCTTCGCTTCTTTCCTCTTACTGCTGTCCGATACATGTTCTTTATATACTATACTATATACTGTACTACTAGATGGTGGCCCGATTCTAACGCATCGTGTATTCTAGAATATGTATGTAGTTGACATAATGTGACTGACCAGAACTTGTTCAGTCAACATGAGTGAACTACACCGCTCCTCCTGTCACTGCTCCTCCATCTCTCCTCCTGTCCCCACTCCTCCTCTCACCGCACCTCTGTCTCTCCTCCTGTCACCGCTCCTCCTGTCCCCATTCCTTCATCTCTCCTCCTGTTACCGCTCCTCCTGTCCCCGCTCCTCGGTCTCTCCTCCTGTCACCGCTCCTCCGTCTCTCCTCCTGTCACCACTCCACTGTCGCTCCTCCTGTCTCTGCTCCTTCTGTCACCGCTCCTCCTGTCACCATTCCTCCTGTCCCCACTCCTCCTGTCACCGCTCCTCCGTCTCTCTTCCTGTCACCGCTCCTCGTGTCCCCGCTCCTTCGTCTCTCCTTCTGTCACTGATCCTCCTGTCCCAACTCCTCCATCTCTCCTCCTGTCCCTGCTCCTCCTGTTCCCGCTCCTCCATCTCTCTTCCAGTCACCACTTCTCCTGTCACCGCTCCTCCGTCTCTCTTCCTGTCACTGCTTCTCCTGTCACCGCTCCTCCATCTCTCCTCCTGTCCCCACTCCTCCTGTCACCACTCCTCTGTCTGTCCTCCTGTCACTGCTCCTCCTGTCCCCATTCCTCCATCTCTCCTCCTGTTACCGCTCCTCCTGTCCCCGCTCCTCAGTCTCTCCTCCTGTCACCGCTCCTCTGTCTCTCCTCCTGTCACCACTCCTCCGTCGCTCCTCCAGTCTCTGCTCCTTCTGTCACCGCTCCTCCTGCCACCATTCCTCCTGTCCCCACTCCTCATGTCCCCTCTCCTTCGTCTCTCCTCCTGTCACTGCTCCTCCTGTTCCCACTCCTCCATCTCTCTTCCTGTCACCGCTTCTCCTGTCACCGCTCCACTGTCTCTCTTCCTGTCACCGCTTCTCCTGTCTCTCCTCCTGTCACCACTCCTCCGTCGCTCCTCCAGTCTCTGCTCCTTCTGTCACCGCTCCTCCTGCCACCATTCCTCCTGTCCCCACTCCTCCTGTCCCCACTCCTCTGTTTCTCCTCTTGTCACCGCTCCTCCTGTCCCCACTCCTTCATCTCTCCTCCTGTCACCACTACTCCTGAAGAAGCAGGGCTGAGAGTGCACCCTGTCAAACAGAGAGAAGATGTTGCAGAGAATCGAGGATGGGTGTGAGGGTCGAAGGGGTTATTAAAGATGGAATCCCTAAATGTTGGCATAATGCATATTTATCTGTATGTATTGCAACAACTGTTGTTTGTTTAATATGATGTGATTTTATGTCTGCATGCATATTGTTCAGATGTCAACAAAGTTATAAAAAAAAAAAAAAAAAAAAAAAAAAAAAAAAAAAAAAAAGGTCCTCATTCAGACACAGGATGTACCTCCCCCTGCTCCCTGTGCACACATTCTAGTGTGGAACTGAAGCTGAAAGTCACAGCAGATTTCTCTCTCCCTCTCCAGAAACCAGATTGATCCAATTCTCATGTTATAAGCTGGATGTTGTTAATTCTCAATAAATGAACATTCTCTGTTGCTCGCTGTGGACTGATTAAGGCGCTGCTAACACTAAATGTCTCTGTTTTTATTTCCAATAAAACAAATTACATGTGGTGTCTTCTTACTATTTACTTAAACTTCTTAATGGCCGGGTCTAACTTGATCTGACATTAAGAATTTCGGGCTTAATGCCAGATGGTAATACTAAGCTTGCATTAACTCCTTATTATCCAGCATGTCACAGCCACCAGGGCCTTTGGAAAAGCTGGGTTAAGCACCTGGAAATGGCACTATCATGAATGTGCCATTTTTAGGGTGGCTCTGGGCTGCTATTCTTTAGCATGGGGGCCCTACAAGGATCGGCCTTTACCACGCTGAGAATACCTGCCCTCAGCTGCCTAGTTTTACCTTGGCTGGCAAGTAAAAATAGGACGGAGCCCTATGCTTTTTTTTTGCCAGCCAAGGTAAAACTAGGCAGCTGAAGGTGGCAGCTCGCAACTGTCTGCTCGCATCTATCCACTTTTTCTGTGCTGAGACGAAAAATACAGTGGAGCCCTACACATTTGTTTCCCATTATTTATTAATTTTATACCCTATGATGTCAGGATGGTTGCCATACACTAATGTGTATGACAACCAAGCAGACAACATCCAGATTGTGAAAATGCAACAGCTAATCACAGACGCTCTCACCAAGAATGAGTGTTTGTGATTGGCTATTGTGGAGTCAGTGAAGTGAATGTGCACAAAGGTTAATGGGCGGGACCAGAAGTGAGTGAGAGGGAGTGTGCGAGATTGGACATTGAAGCAAGCTTGCAGCGGGAGACTGGTAAGATGATCTGAGTCTGCCTGTGTTTGGCGGCTTTTGTACACCTTTGAAGGTGTTTTCTATGCTTTTAATGCTTCCTGCCATTGATTTCAATGGTGATTGGGGTAAGGCAAATTGTTCATCGAAAAGTTTGGCGAATACCCTGCATTCGGCGAACGCAGCCAAATTCGAACCCTGAGGTGTTCACTCATCTCCATTCGTGGCGCTTTGCCCTGGCTCTCTTGCTGCTCAGTTGCGTTGACAAACATGTTAATGGTATTTGGAATTGATGCCAGCTGGGTAATGTCAGCTAGCAGCAAGGCCAGAGGTTAGTAATGTCGAAGCATCAATCAGATACCCGATATTACTAACCATGTCAATACAGAAACAAATAACCACACCAATAAATATTATATTAGAAAATGAACCCCAATACTTTCATCTTTCACTTTTTTTTTTTTATTAAAATCCATTTGTTTAAAGTCTCTCATTTCACCCAACTCACTGAAAAAAGGATGAAAAAAATTTATAACACCTCAAAAAAAGAAACACAAATAAATGTTGAAGTAGTCACCAAAAATGGAGGGAAATTTCAGTGGCTTCAACCCCCATATGGTGGGACACCAGGCACTGCATGGCTCCCAGCAATATGCAAGCCGCCATGACTTCCCTGAGGTTGTCTCAGATTACACAGCAAGTTTAATGCAGCAGGGAATTCCGCTGTGTGACCTGAGATCACCTCTGTGGCATCAGTGCTCGTAACATTAGCTGTCTAGTAAGGCTGGCTTCACACCACGGTTTTCCTCTATCAGGTTCTGTCCGGTGTTTTGCAGGAAGAACCGGACAGAACCTGACAGCTCCAGAAAAATAGAACCGGAGGGCAAATATGCCCTCCGATCCTGTTTTCTGCCGGATTCGTTTGTGATCGGCAGCTGCCGCTATCCAGTGCTGAAATTTCAGCCCTGGAGCTCTCCAGGTGCTGAAATTTCAGCCGCGGAGCTCTCCAGGTGCTGAAATTTCAGCCGGGGAGCTGTCCAGGTATCAGCACCCGGTGTCCATCAGCTTGTTCGATTTTATGTTGGATCTGGTGGCCATAGACTCCCATGTTATGGGGCGCCGAATCACGACGGATGCATGAGGATCCGATTTTGTCAGATTCTTGCCCCGGACACAAAATTGCTGCAAGCTGCGATTTTGTGTCCGGGTCAAAAAAACGAATTATGCCAGATTCTCCTGGACAAGACAAAACCGGATGGCAAATAGCTGCCATCTGGCCCTATCCGACCCCATAGGGAAACAATTGGGCCAAAAACACCGGAAAGACCTGGATCCTAAAAAACATGGTGTAAAGCCGGCTTAAGAGCTGCGATATCACACAAGATGTAGCAGATATGTGTGGCGCCCCTGCGGGTATTAGCCACAGTATAAGATCATAATAGTTGCACTCACTTAGAAAGCCAAGCCACTGCACTACCACCTTTGGCCAGTAGGGGGAGCTCCAGAGACACCAGAGACTTCCCTAGAGATAAAACACTGGTTTGAGGTAAATTTTCAGACAGTTGGAGCCAGAAGCTCAGAGTGACAGGAGCTGCATTGAGTTCCTGAGGACTGACTGACAATTTCCAGGGCCAAGCCATCGGTCTGAGGAGGAGAAAACTGATAAGAGGAACACTTTCAGAATCGGGTAGCATCATTATCTACCCTAGATAAAAAGCGCAGATACGGATACCTGATCCGTGGCTGCATTAGTTATATACAATACAGCAACCGGAAAAACGTGAGGTAACAACAAGCTTCACAGGGCCAGACACAGCAACATACTAAGAGTTCAGCAGTACTCCCGGAGGGGGTAAGCAGAGAGAGACAAAGGACTCAAGTTGCCTGTTGAGTGGGACCCAGAGAGGACAGATTTGGGCCGGCAGCGAGTTCACACACGGCAGCAGGGCCACATAGACAGCGCAAGCAGGAGGTAAAGGACCCGGTGGGGCCTGAGCAACTGAACCCCGATTGCAGACTCCGGAGACGGGACTTGTTGTATTATAGTTTGGTTGAAAGTAAACCAGTTAAACCTCATCTGTGCCTCAGCCTCTGATTTAACAGCTACCATCTATCCAGGATTGGGACCATCACCGCTGAGAGAATTTGCTGTGAATCAAGTAAGTGTCTGTGTCCTTAACATCTCCTCACCATACTTCCATCTTCATCCATCATTAACTTTAACATCACCTGTCCAGGGGACCCTACAGCCCTACCCGGAAAAGGGCTATACCATCTCAGCTGCCTCTCACCATCATCCCCTGGCCAGTACAAGGCAGCGGTGGCCATATATAGCCACATTATTCTGGGTGGCGTCACGACAATAACATCTACAAACTTTATAAATTATATAAACTTCTAAATCCCCTGTAAATACCCCCTTTTAGGAGTGTGCCAGCCTGGGACCACGGCCTGGGTCCAGCCACCAGTGACTTCCCCAAGGAAAGGGACCCTGCGCCGGGTATCCCGGTCCCCTAAGCTGGGCGGCACATCTCTCTTTGGCGTCACGAACAGGATTTACCGTGCCTGGTTAAATCGGGTACTGTGTGCCGTGATTAATGCCGAAAATTGTGAGAAAATCCGAGAAAAATTGACTTTTTTATCAAAAAGTGATTTTCCCATTGGAAACCATTGAAATAGACTTTTCCCCATTGACTAACATTGAAACAAAATGGCCACCAGCCTCTGAGGTAAAATTGCATCATCACTAATTACCTCATAACTGCCACAGCACGAGACTGCTATTTGAACTGTGTCATAGCCCTGAGCTCTGATCTGACTGAAAAATTTCAGATTCCGCCATTACTGAGCTCACGGCGAGCAGAATCAGCAGGGGGCGTGTCTTTGTGGGCGGCACCAAGCTGAGAGCTCT
This sequence comes from Allobates femoralis, assembly GCA_033576535.1. Taxonomy (NCBI): domain Eukaryota; kingdom Metazoa; phylum Chordata; class Amphibia; order Anura; family Aromobatidae; genus Allobates; species Allobates femoralis. The sequence continues at coordinate 521,979,827 of JARQOC010000002.1, forward strand.
GACGTCGGCAAAAGGGGAAAACCAATCCTGCTGCACAGCGGAACGATTATACGCCATCCCGACGGAAGCAGAGGACCGGAAGGGTCCGGATTAACTAAGGGGGCGCAACATGTCGCAGCACGGAGACGCCGAAACACCCGGCGACACATATGCAGCTGAATCACAGAACAGAGCGCTCGGCAGCACAGCGGCGCAAGGTGCAGCGCCCATTATGCCGATGTTGATGCCATATACCCCAGGTGCTCCATGGCTTCCAGTGTATGAAGGTAAGCCTAATACTTTTGATGATTTTAAAGAAAAACTGCTGGCCTATTTAAACATGTTTCCAATGGCAGAAGCTCAGCGTGTCGGTTTGCTGATGGCACAGTTAAGTGGTAATGCCAAGCGAGAAGTCACAGCATGGTCCGCTGATCTAAAAGACACTGCTGAGCATATTCTAGCTGGATTAAAGGCAGTATTTGAAACTACTGCTGGTAGCAAAGCAAAGACCAAATTCTTCAATTGCAAACAAAAGGCCAATGAGAGTGTGAGAGACTTTGCCCTGAATTTACAGGAGGCCCTTAAAGCGCTTACACTGGCTGAACCAATGTTTAACACTGGCGCTGATAAATTGCTAAAAGATCAATTCATTGAGGGACTATTAACCCCTTCTCATCGAGGGCATGCGAGTATGCTGACTTTCAAGGACCCTGAGGTGACATTTGCCCAGTTAAAGGAGAGTGCTATTCGTCTCCAGCAGGCAGAGGCACTTTGGGATCAGGATCCTGAGCAATCCATTACAGAAACCCCTCAACAACAGAGAGTGCCAGTGACATCAGTTAAGCCCCTGGAGGCCAGTGGTAATGATGCTTTCCAGCAAAAGCTTGACTCTCTAACAGACATTGTCACCTCAATGGCTAAAACCATGCAGGAAATGAGAGAATCACAGACTACACCCAAGATGGAGTTGGCGAACCGCAGAGAGGATATTCCCTGGATGAGACCCCAGAGATACCCAGCGTGGAGAGGACGACCCAACGACCGTTACCAGCCGGATGGACAGCCTATTTGCCGCCGTTGCCGGAAGCCAGGCCACATCGCCCGCAATTGTGATTTAAACAAGGATCCCCTGGGAATGCGGGCCGCTTCGCAGGAGTGAACTTTCAAGGCCCAACATCCTGGCACGATAAGTACGTCGGAGGACGTCCCATTATCCCCATCGTGCTGGACGGTATTCCCCTCAATGCCTTGTTGGACACTGGTTCCCAGATTTCATCTATACCACATATCCTTTATAAGAGGTACTGGGCAGATTCAGACATTGATAAAAGACCATCTAATGTTGAGCTAAGTATATATGCTAGTAATGGAAAATTGGTACCGCAAGTAGGATTTAGAGAGATGACCATTAAGATTGGTAGAGCAGAATTAAAAAATCAGGGTATCATAATTGTTGATGTTAACCGACGGGAACCTTTTGTATTGGTAGGTATGAATGTTTTAGAAAATTGTTTTTCCGAGGTTATTACTATTTTACAGCAATTTGCGGAAACTGCCCAATCCTGCCAGCAGAGAATTCTCCGGAGAGAGATAAAAGCATTGGTGCTGAAGCAACAAGTAGAGGTTGCAGGTGGAGAAATCGGCAGTGTGAGGGTAAGTGACCCAACTCCTATAGTAATACCTCCAAAAACTGAAATGCTGGTATGGTGTAGAGCAGCCATTGGTATTAAAGGACGAGATTACCAAGCCTTGGTAGAGCCTGTGTACACTGATAGTAGACCCACGATATTAACGGCTAGAGGAATAGTCGAGGTACACAGGGGAAGAGTGCCCATAAGTCTTTTGAATTGTGGAGAGGAAGAGGTCACTTTACCAAGGTACGCTACAATGGCCAAGCTATACACTGTTGACAACAATGCCATCATAGCCATTGGGCCCTTGAATCCGTCATGTCAGGCGGACGACAATGGTTCAAGTGGAGAATTAGAAGATTGGTGTCAGCAGCTGCATATAGGTACAGATTCAACACCTACCCACCAAAAACAAGGGGTGTACCGACTAGTAGAAGAATATGAACGGGTCTTCAGTAAACACCCATTAGACTTCGGACAGATTAAAGGGGTAGAACATACAATTCCTACCGGTAACCACCCACCAATAAAAGAGAGATATAGACCCATACCGCCCGCTCATTATCAATGTGCTAAAGACATGCTAAGGGAGATGAAACAGGCCGGGGTAATAAGAGACAGTTGTAGCCCCTGGGCAGCCCCTCTGGTAATAGTTAAAAAGAAAGACGGAACCATGAGAATGTGCGTAGACTACCGGCAGATTAATCACATTACCCATAAAGACGCCTACCCCTTACCTAGAATTGAAGAGTCATTAGCTGCTTTAAGATCTGCTAACTATTTTTCCACCTTAGACTTAACAAGTGGGTATTGGCAAGTCCCTGTGGCTGAGGAAGATAAAGAGAAGACAGCATTTACCACACCGATGGGTCTCTGTGAATTTAATTGTATGCCATTCGGACTCTGCAACGCACCCGGTACCTTTCAGCGATTGATGGAATGCTGTCTCGGACACAAGAACTTTGAAACCGTCCTTCTGTACCTAGATGATGTAATAGTCTACTCAAAGACTTACGAACAACATCTACAAGACCTGGCAGAAGTGTTCGAGGCCTTATCCCGGTATGGTATGAAGATCAAGCCATCAAAATGTCACCTTCTAAAGCCAAAGGTACAATACCTGGGACACGTTGTGAGTTCAGAAGGAGTAGCACCGGATCCCGAGAAAGTAACCGCAATAAGGGATTGGCCAAAACCTACCAGCGTGAAACAGGTGAGGCAATTCCTGGGACTGGTGGGCTACTATCGTAGATTCATCCAAGGGTTCACCAAGCTAGCAGCACCTCTACAAGACATCCTGGTAGGGCAGTCGAAGAAGCCTTCAAATCGCAATCCTCCATTCCAGTGGAGTGATGAGAGGGAAGATTCCTTTGAAAAGTTAAAGAAGGCATTGACCGGAGAAGAAGTTCTGGCATACCCCGATTACCATCAACCTTTCATCCTTTACACAGATGCCAGTAATGTGGGACTGGGAGCAGTACTATCTCAGAAGCAAGGAGGCAAGGAGAAAGTCATCGCCTTTGCAAGTAGAAAGCTCCGGCCTACTGAAAGAAATCCTGAAAATTACAGCTCCTTCAAGTTAGAACTACTGGCAGTAGTCTGGGCTGTGACTGAGCGTTTCAAACACTATTTGGCAGCTGCAGAATTCACCGTCTATACTGATAACAACCCATTGACCCACCTGGATACAGCCAAGCTAGGTGCGCTGGAACAGCGATGGATAGCCCGGCTGTCTAATTACAACTTCGTGATCAAGTATAGAGCAGGCCAAAAGAATGGAAATGCAGACGCCTTATCCCGGATGCCGCACTTGAGAGACGTGGAAGAAGAACCGGTAGAACTTGAAGAAATTGAACTACCCGCCTTCCATCGTCCCAAGGTAGGACAGTATCAATCCAGTGCCTACCAGAAACATCAACAGGTGAATCTCAACCCATTAGCACACCACAGATGGGCTGACACTCAAGACAGCAATCCAGCTGTGAAGTTGGTGAAAGAACTGCTGACTGAGCAAAGTGCGTATCCCAATGAAAATGCACCGAAAGAGACACATCAACTCTGGAAAGAGAGAGGCAAAATGTTCCTGTACCAAGGAAAGCTGTGCAGAAGATATACCAATCCAAAAACGCATGAGCTAGTATGGCAGATCATTGTGCCTAAACAAGATGTAAAAATGGTCCTAGAAGCTTATCACAATGGTGCTGGTCACTTCGGGTGGAAAAAGCTAGAAGTACTTCTAAGAGAAAGATTCTACTGGGTTGGAATGAGAAGATCAATTGAAGAATGGTGCAGAAACTGTGGTCCGTGCAACCTCAGAAGAAAAGATCTAAAAAACCAAAGAGCACCACTCCAGCCTATAGTTACCAAGCAACCACTTGAGCTCGTAGCAATAGACCACGTGAAATTGACACCAAGCCGGTCCGGCTATGTCTATGCTTTAACCATAGTGGACCATTACTCACGCTTCCTGGTAGTAGTGCCCGTGAAAGATCTCACTGCAAAGACAGCAGCTAAGGCGTTCCAGACATACTTTTGCAGACCCCATGGATATCCGGAACAAATACTCGCAGACCAAGGCACAGCATTTGAATCAGAGATCTTCAGAGAATTTTGCAATATGTATGGCTGCAAGAAGATCCGTACAACAGCCTATCATCCGCAAACAAATGGCTTATGCGAAAAAATGAACCATATTGTAATCGATCTCTTAAAGACTTTACCAGAGACAGAGAGAAACCTATGGCCAGAGAAATTGCCTGACTTGGTAGACCTCTATAACAATGTCCCGGTAAGCTCCACAAACTGTACCCCAGCTTACCTTATGCGTGCAAGACCTGGCAAGCTACCAATAGATCTAGAAATGGGCATCGTAAAACCTGACGCAGAAGTGCAGGATTCCAACTGGGACTCCCTACGCCAACAACAATATCGCCAAGTGCAAGAATGCGTAGAAAGGAATCTCCAGAAAACTAGAGAAAGACAAGAGCAATACTTCAACCAGAATGCTCTAGCAACCCCATTAAAACCTGGTGATCAAGTGCTCAAGAGAAACCGTCGCACTAATAAACTGGACAATCAGTGGGAATCCGCCCCATATACAGTTTTACCAATGAGAGTGAACAATCCTAAAATGTGTCTTATAAGCAAAGATGGTGGATTAACATCAGTACTAGTGTCAAGAGACAATCTAAAACTATGTCCAGAGACATTGAAAGAAAAAGAAGTCATTCAACCTGAACCAGAAGTTATTCAACCAGTACCGGTTCAACCTGTTGACGAAAAAGAAGAAGATGGAGTATATCACACCTATTTAGGAGACTTTCCTAAAACCTGGCCAACCTACAATGGTGCAGTAGTAGTTCCCATGATGGCCTTCTATCAAACACCAGAGCCTGTAATACCAGAAGCCCCAAGACCAATAGAATTAGAAGCAGACCCTGTACCACAAGAAGTTCCAAGACAGGAAGAACAAATTCCTAGTAATAATAGTCCTGGACACGGTGGAATTGCCAACCCCACAAATGTGGAATTATCCCTAGCAGAACCAGAAGTACTTACTAGGTATACGTCCACTCACACCATCACATTGAGTACACCCAGTACACAAGCGTTACGCAGATCACAGCGTAGTACTCAGGGTCAATTACCAGCAAGATATGCAGACTACCAAATGTAAATAGATTTCATGTGCATTGTATATATGTTAAAGTTATGTAATTGAATAGAATCCTAAAAGGTATGATGTAAAGTGGCAGTCACGGAGAGTTAAAACTTGGCCTCATATGCGGTGACCCGAGGGCCTTGAGGCCTACTGCACTTACAACCCGAAATATCTGAAAGGAACTTGTTTAGTTGTTAATTAGTAGTTATTAGATGTAACGTTAAAAAGCTCAGTACCTACAGAGACTATTCTGTATGAACTACTTGCATATTCTTGAACTCTTTTCTTCATTTATCAGCCCGGAGGCGGTAAATTAAAGCTCCGGAAAGACTGTTTTTTGAACATTCTTAAACTTTGTTGGAAAAATGGACGCTAATTGCAGTGCCTTTCCTAACAAATAAATAGCCCTCAAGGACAGAGCTGTATTAATGGACGCTATTTGAAGTGACTTTTTACAAGACTCTATTTTTTAAACTTGAGTGGTTTTTGTAACTTTTTATTTTTTTTTAAGACTCTGTAGATATTATCTGTTATATCTTATGTTTATTGTCCCACAGTCCCGGAGTACTGTTCTTAACTAAGGGGGAATGTGGCGCCCCTGCGGGTATTAGCCACAGTATAAGATCATAATAGTTGCACTCACTTAGAAAGCCAAGCCACTGCACTACCACCTTTGGCCAGTAGGGGGAGCTCCAGAGACACCAGAGACTTCCCTAGAGATAAAACACTGGTTTGAGGTAAATTTTCAGACAGTTGGAGCCAGAAGCTCAGAGTGACAGGAGCTGCATTGAGTTCCTGAGGACTGACTGACAATTTCCAGGGCCAAGCCATCGGTCTGAGGAGGAGAAAACTGATAAGAGGAACACTTTCAGAATCGGGTAGCATCATTATCTACCCTAGATAAAAAGCGCAGATACGGATACCGGATCCGTGGCTGCATTAGTTATATACAATACAGCAACCGGAAAAACGTGAGGTAACAACAAGCTTCACAGGGCCAGACACAGCAACATACTAAGAGTTCAGCAGTACTCCCGGAGGGGGTAAGCAGAGAGAGACAAAGGACTCAAGTTGCCTGTTGAGTGGGACCCAGAGAGGACAGATTTGGGCCGGCAGCGAGTTCACACACGGCAGCAGGGCCACATAGACAGTGCAAGCAGGAGGTAAAGGACCCGGTGGGGCCTGAGCAACTGAACCCCGATTGCAGACTCCGGAGACGGGACTTGTTGTATTATAGTTTGGTTGAAAGTAAACCAGTTAAACCTCATCTGTGCCTCAGCCTCTGATTTAACAGCTACCATCTATCCAGGATTGGGACCATCACCGCTGAGAGAATTTGCTGTGAATCAAGTAAGTGTCTGTGTCCTTAACATCTCCTCACCATACTTCCATCTTCATCCATCATTAACTTTAACATCACCTGTCCAGGGGACCCTACAGCCCTACCCGGAAAAGGGCTATACCATCTCAGCTGCCTCTCACCATCATCCCCTGGCCAGTACAAGGCAGCGGTGGCCATATATAGCCACATTATTCTGGGTGGCGTCACGACAATAACATCTACAAACTTTATAAATTATATAAACTTCTAAATCCCCTGTAAATACCCCCTTTTAGGAGTGTGCCAGCCTGGGACCACGGCCTGGGTCCAGCCACCAGTGACTTCCCCAAGGAAAGGGACCCTGCGCAGGGTATCCCGGTCCCCTAAGCTGGGCGGCACATATGTCTCACCAGTATTGTGAGACAGCATGTGTGAGGAACAGTGATATCAGAGAAGGTAGCACAGTTCAATGCTGTGAGATAGCTCTTGTGTGACTCCTCAAGTCTGAACTATAGTAATGTCACACTCCGCTTGTCACTCTCACCAGTGCCTGAATGCCTGCTCTCACAGCATATGAGAAATGCTTACAGTGAACATGACTCCACTATATTGTTGTAAGGCTGTGCACCCACAGTACATTGTTTGATGCTTCTTTCTTCTATCTGCATCAAAATCTGCATGTCAATCCAGAAGGCAGCAAAGTCTATAAGAGTTCAGAAGAGCTGTGAAAATGTGGTGTTTTCCTTGCAGATTTGGTGCAGATTTTGGGGCAGAAAAAAGAAGTCTGAGACATAGTCCATTGAGGGCTTTGAGGTGAAGCCCGAAGGCTGCAGTCCAGCTAATTCAACAGGGGAAAGTGCAACTAGTGCTAAACTTAGGAAGGGGAAAAATAAAATGAACATAAAAGCAGGCTTTGCTCTTTTAAGAACTCCAAATCAACTGAAAAAAGTCCTTCTTCAGATAAAATGCCAACTAAAGTGAGGGTTAGTAACCCAACAACATGCCTTTTTTAGGGAAGTCCTTTTTAATTAGAGGAAAAACTTTCTACCAGCTTTTTCATTGCTGCCCGGGATGGAGGTCATCATTCCACATTGTACTTGGTTGCAGTCTCATGGGGGTGGCAGGGGCTATTCATCCAGGTGTAATCTCTGCCAGCCATCATCTGCTCCCCCAGAACACCACATCATGGCCACCACTGTAGAAGTGGATGGAGGAGTTAGGAGATGACCAACCACTCTAGGAGAAACAGTGCAATACCCACAGGCCATTCTGAATCAACGGCCCCTGTGAGTTTAGGTTCAACTAGCTGGCTAACCAGAAGAGGGCGCAGTACAGTGGTGGATACCGGAGCTGCACATGCTAGTCTCAGGCAGCTATTGTTCATGTGATATGCCCATCCAGGGCCTTAGGATACTCGGAAATGGGCTGTTTTGAGGCTTCATCAAGGGGATCACAGGGACCAAGGCCCGGCTCCGTGATCCTGGAAGTGTCATTAAAAGTTCGGTGTGGGTGGCTCTCTCCCCTGGGGATAGGGAGCTGACATGATGGTTCATTCTGGACAAAGATAACTGGACCTGGGGATATTTGTTCATTTACATGAGACGCCATTCGCAGATTGCGACTATAGCTGGCCACCTCTGCTCAATAGTCTTCCTAGGGGCCAGTGTTTGGGAGGCAGCAATGTTATTAAGCCCTCTACGGGAAGGGATGACCCCTAGGGTGGCCAAAAGTACCTCAGTTGGTAGTATCTGGTGCTTTTGATGCATAAAACAAGTTCACAGACACAGTGGGCTCCAGTCTTCACTTCTTTTATGCACAGTCTTTGTGCAACAGCCCACTGAGCACTAGGTTCTTGGAGGCAGGGATCCAGCTACTCACTGGTAGTAGGATAGCATGTAACCGGCACCCCTGCTCTGTCCTTTCCAGGTCGTCTCACACAACGCTTGCCTTTCCCATCCTGCCTTGTGCCTCGCCACGCAGAGCTCTGAGCCATTGACTCTGGGCTTTTCCTAGGGGTTAACCTGCAGTGTCTCCCCTTAGCCCTATGGTTGCCACCTTTTTAGCAGATGTGTGTGGTTGTCGACTGTGTCACCTTGAAAGTGCCACACAGTCTCCGGGTCGCTAGCTGAGCCTGGTCTTCTCCGCTAGTCATTTGGCGATCCAGGTGCCCCTTGCGGCCTAGTCCCCCCACTTGCCTGTGCTTGACAATAGATATGAGCTCCACGGGTGGATTGCTCACTTCCCGTGCCTCTGGGACCCTCTCTTACTCCTGAAGCCACTTGGTTGATGTTTTACTCTAGAGATCGGTCTTAGGACGAGCTGCCACTTGCTCTAGTCCTCTGTATACTTCTCAAACATATGTTCTCTAACTGCCCTCCTACTCGACCTTGGTGTTCAATGGCCTCTTCTCAGCTGTACTATCACCTGTCCTCAGCTGGTCACTCTCTCTGTCAACTGACTCTCTTCTCACTGTCGTGTCCTACGTTCTAGATGTTTCTCTCTCTTTTTATACCCTCTGTCACGAGTCCCATGTCCTCTACGTGTGTTCCTTCTGACCTCACTCTTTCAAAGTGCTTCCTCTAACTACTTCCTTCACCACCCAACCCCACAACAACTGTTCATAGTGTGATCTGGGTATCCTGGTAATGGTCTGTACCCCTCTTACCAGTGAGTGGGATACTACACCCTAACAGGTATGAAGTACCTCTGTGGCGACTGGACCCACAGGGGCACCACACATGTACCATGGGAATTGACAAAGGCCAATGATTGTGGCCAAAACATCTTCACTTACTGGACTAAAATTCTTGTAAATAAATCAAGTTTATTCACGTAATGGGAGTGCCTCATACAGAGATCTGATGTGGAAACCTACTTGAGCACTCCTCATATTTTTCAGTAGTGCCTCTCCACTACCTCTAACCAAAAGAAGCCTGACCTACATCCGACACAACACAAAATTTTCTCCAGGTCAGCCTCCTGCTGCCAGTTGTTAAAATTGTTGGCGATGGCAGCTCGACTTAACCCAACTCCCAACCACCCTTTGCTGCCCTTCACCTTCATGAAAGTGACCTCCTCCCCAACATAGAGTGTGCGTAGTCTTTTGGGAAAATGGTGGACTGGTTGACATAGCACCTATGACCAGTACCTTCTTTGGCTATGAAGCCAAACCCCCTCTCCTGGATGAATGCCATCACCATGCCTCGGGTACTTTGGTCATGAAAGTCATTGCTTCCCTTTGCCAAAGCTTCCCTAGTGGTCAGGTGGCTCAGTTCCTCCTTATGTTGAATCCAAATGTATTCACGTCTAAGAGAAGCGATTAAATTTGACTTCCTGATGACCTGGACCGGTAGGAACAGTTCGTGCCATCCCGGGGCCCAGCGTGCAGCAGACTGATGACATCACCCCTTTGAGACCTCACCACACTTTCTTAGATGCTCAGCCGCATGGAGAAGGTGAGGATGCGGCGGGAATAGGTAAGTGCTCCACATAGTAGCTGTACATTATATGTACTGAGGGATATTTGCTGGGAAAGGGGAGGAAAATGGTGTGGAGCAGCGAAGGTGATGGTACTGTAAAGGAACAATATTTAGCAAGGGGGCACAGTATTGGGCGGAGCAGTGTGTGTGTGTGTGTATATATATATATATGTGTATATTATATACATATGTGTGTATATATATATATATATATATACTAGCTGTGAGCCCGATGCAAATGCATCGGGATTCTAGAACGTGCATTAATTTGATTATAGTAGTTATAGCTGGTGTGAGGACTTTTCGGGGGGGTGTGAATAGTTTTTCGGGGTGTGTGAATACTTTATTGGGGGGGTCCAATACTTTTTTTGGGGGGTCCAATACTTTTTTGGGGGGGTCCAATACTTTTTTTGGGGGGGTCCAATACTTTTTGGGGGATCCAATACTTTTTTTGGGGGGTCCAATCATTTTTTTGGGGGTCCAATATTTTTTTGGGGGGGTCCAATACTTTTTTTGGGGGGTCCAATACTTTTTTTGGGGGGTCCAATACATTTTTGGGGGGGTCCAATACTTTTTTTTGGGGGGTCCAATACTTTTTGGGGGGGTCCAATACTTTTTTGGGGGGGTCCAATACTTTTTGGGGGGGTCCAATACTTTTTTGGGGGGGTCCAATACTTTTGGGGGGGGTCCAATACTTTTTGGGGGATCCAATACTTTTTCTGGGGGGTCCAATCATTTTTTGGGGGGTCCAATACTTTTTTGGGGGGTTCCAATACTTTTTTTGGGGGGTCCAATACTTTTTTTGGGGGGTCCAATACTTTTTGGGGGGGGTCCAATACTTTTTGGGGGGGTCCAATACTTTTTTTAGGGGGGTCCAATACGTTTGGGGGGGTCCAATACTTTTTTGGGGGGATCCAATCATTTTTTTGGGGGGTCCAATCATTTTTTTGGGGGGTCCAATACGTTTTTTGGGGGGTCCAATACTTTTTTTGGGGTTCCAATCATTTTTTGGGGGGGTCCAATACTTTTTTGGGGGGGTCCAATACTTTTTTTGGGGGGTCCAATATTTTTTTTTGGGGGGTCCAATACTTTTTGGGGGGGGTCCAATACTTTTTTTAGGGGGGTCCAATACTTTTTGGGGGGGTCCAATACTTTTTTTGGGGGGTCCAATACTTTTTTTGGGGGGTCCAATACTTTTTTTTGGGGGTCCAATACTTTTTGGGGGGGGGTCCAATACTTTTTTGGGGGGGTCCAATACTTTTTTTTTTAATGTAATATATTTTTTTTTTTTTATTATTATTTTTTATTTTTTTATTTATTTATATTTGTTTTTTTACTATTTTTATTATTATTAAATGTATTTATTATTTTTTATTTTAAGTGAATTTATTTGTATTAAAATTATTTTATTTTATTAAAAAACCGCATCTGCGGCGCGATTACGGTAATCCCCATACAAAGTATAGGGGGACTTGCGGCAGGTGCGGCAAAACCGCACTTGCCGCACCTGCCGCAAGTCCCCCTATACTTTCTATGGGGATTACCGCAACCGGCCGCAACTTGCACTTGCGGCGCGGTTGCGGTAATCCTTATGGGGATTACCGCAACCGCGCCGCAAGTGCTCGCACTCAGCCAGCGACTCGCAATGCGGCGCGGTTGCGGTAATCCTTATGGGGATTACCGCAACCGCGCCGCAAGTGCTCGCACTGAGCCAGCGAGTCAATATGCGGCGCGGTTGCGGTAATCCACAGGGGCACAGAGGCACAGGGGCACAGGGGCACTGGGGCACAGGGGCACAGGCTCCGGAGCACTGTGTCAGCATGTGCTGACAGCAGCTGCTCCGGAGCGGGATCACAGGGCACAGGCTCCGGAGCACTGTGTCAGCATGTGCTGACAGCAGCTGCTCCGGAGCGGGTGACAGGGGCACAGGGGCACTTGGGCACAGGGGCACAGGCTCCGGAGCACTGTGTCAGCATGTGCTGACAGCAGCTGCTCCGGAGCGGGATCACAGGGGCACAGGCTCCGGAGCACTGTGTCAGCATGTGCTGACAGCAGCTGCTCCGGAGCGGGTGACAGGGGCACAGGGGCACTTGGGCACAGGGGCACAGGGGCACAGGGGATGGCACAGGGACACAGGGGATGAGAGCGGAGAGGGGTCGCAATGCCCGCTTTGCGGGCATTGCGACGGCTAGCAATGGCCGCTTCGCGGCCAATGCTTCGGCGTGATGACGTCACAGAGTGTGACATAGCCACGGCACGTCGGGGGCCGACATGAAAATGCCTTCGGCAATTATAGAGTAGATATATAAAGCTGAATATGTCCGGGATTGGCATCTACACCGTCGCAACTACAGCCACAAAATTTTGCAGAGTCACACGTCTGGACTCCGGGTGCAAATGCATCGGGTGTCTAGAATATTTTTTTTTTTTTTTAGATTTTCAAATAATAATCCAATATAGTAGATAGGAATTTTTTATTTTATTATTTATTTTGTTTTGTTTTTTTACTATTTTTATTATTATTAAATGTATTTATTATTTGTTATTTTATGAAAATTTATTTGTATTAAAATTATTTTATTTTATTTAAAAACCGCATCTGCGGCGCGGTTGCGGTAATCCCCATAGAAAGTATAGGGGGACTTGCGGCAGGTGCGGCAAAACCGCACTTGCCGCACCTGCCGCAAGTCCCCCTATACTTTCTAAGGGGATTACCGCAACCGCGCCGCAAGTGCTCGCACTCAGCCAGCGACTCGCAATGCGGCGCGGTTGCGGTAATCCACGGCGTTTTCGGGGTCCGACACAAAAATGCCTACGGCAATTATATAGTAGATATATATGTGTGTGTATATATGTGTGTTTGTGTCTATTTTATACAGAGGTGCAGTGTAAGAGGGGACATTATGGAAAGAACATTATGAAGGGGGCTGTGTTTGGGGTTATATTATGAGTGGGGCAGTGTAGGGAGTATATTATGAGGGGGGGTCAGTATGAGCGGTATATTATGAGGGGGCAGTGTGGGGGATATATCATGAGGGGGAAAGTGAGGAAGATATATTATGAGGGAGACAGTGTAGGGGGTATATTGTGAGGGGGGCAGCGTTGGGGGTATATTATGAGGAGGGGGCACTGTGGAGGGCAGGACCAGCATCAGCACCCAGGCAAGTCCCGGGGCCCACTTGCTGTTGGCAACACCATCCGCACCACTTGCAGGATGGTGTCCCCAGTAGATCATGGCTTCCTTGCCCCTGCGCGTCTACCACCATCAGCAACCATGTCCACGTCCTTGTCCCAGCGCAGCGTTTAGTTGTCCTTACCCCAGTCCTTAGAACGCAAGAGCAAATACGCAGCTAACGCCCCACAGGCTACACACTACTTAATTTGCACATTTCGCAACTGCTTGTACTCAAAATGTTGCCTTTTAGGCTAGTGGAGACAGAAGCATTCCTCAACCTGATGGCAGCGGCCGTCCTTCATTATTCAGTCCTCCTCCTCAGTCTCCTCTTCAGCTTCCACATCACTCAAAAGCTGGAAGCACTGCAGCACTGCATTGGCCAAGCAGAAACAGGCTGTGCTGAAGCTAATATGTGTAGGTGACAAACCGCACAATCCTGAAGAGTTGTGGACAGGTCTGAAAGAGCAGGCAGATCTGTGGCTCACACCGCTGAACCTACAGCAAGGCATGATCGTGTGTGACAATGGCTGGAACCTGGTGTCGGCTCTGAGGTGTGGTGAGCTCACACATGTTCCAGGCCCATGTGCTCAACCTCGTGGTTCAGCGGCTTCTTTTAATCCTACCCGGAGCTGTCGGATCTGCTTGTCAAAGTACATTGCCTATGTGCCAATTTAAGAAAGTCACCTACTGCTTCAGCCACCCTCCTTGCCGGGGTTCAGCAGTGTTTGCAGCTTCTGGCTCAAAAACTGGTGTGTGATGTCCCCACGCATTGGAATTTGACACTGCAGATATTGGTCAGGATTTGTGAGCAGAAGAGGGCAGTTGTTGACTACCAGCATCAACAAGGCCGTCGGTATTCGGTTTAGACTCCACACATAAGACCTCAGGAGTGGACATGGATGTCTGACATATGTAGCATCCTCCAAAACTTTGAGAACTCCACCAAGATAGTGAGTGGCGATGATGCCAACATTAGCGTCACCATCCCGCTTCTCTATCTTCTGAATCGCTCTCTGTTCAAAATCAAAGAGGATGCATTGCAGGCAGAGCATGATGAGATAAAGCAAGGAACCATACAGGGTGATTACACACAGCCCAGCCTCACCTCATCCCAACATGGACTGGGGGACAATGAGGAGGAGGAGGAAGAAGAACAGGAGCTAGTTTCATGTGCTACAGATGGTACTACCTGAACAACTGTCATACCATCTGTTCAACGTGGCTGTCCAGAGGACAGGGAGGAGGATGAGAGCATGGTCAGTCATCCTCTTGGTGAGGACACAAAAGTTTTGCCTGTTACCAGTCTGGTGTGCATGGCCATGGCCCTTGCGCTCTCAAAATTTTGGGTGACACTCATTGGTTGGTGACACTTTTAGATCCACACTACAAGGAGAACTTTATATCTCTTATTCCCGAGACGGAGAGGTCTACAAAAATGGGTCAGTACCAGAAGGCCCGTGTTGCGGAATTATTAAAAAAATTCCCATTAGAAAATGCTGGTGGCAGAGGTCACAGTTTGGTGGACAACCAAGGAGTACAGGCAAGAGAGACACAACTCCAATCCAGAAGAGGCAGAACATATCTTCATTAAAGAGGTTGTCTAGACTAAAAAACATGACTGCCCTCTTCCAAAAAAGCACTACCTCTGAAAGTATAGCCCAACCCCTTTCACTAAATAAAGAAGAGCTGCAATACCAGATAAAAACCGTGGATGGTGTGGCATTATTTTTGCAAAAAAAACGGCCATGTTTTTAATTTTGGAAACCTCTTTAATGCTGTAAGGAAAAATATGAGTATAGTAGAGATGAGTAAATCAATTACCGTATATACTCGCGTATAAGCCAATTTTTGGGCTGAAAAGTCCCCCCTCGGCTTATACGCGAGTATATACCCAGTGGTAGTATACAGCCGCCCGCCCGCTACCCCCATCAGTATACAGACCCCCCCATCAGGATCCAGGGCCCCCCTCCTTGCTCCGCAAAACCTGCAAAGTAAAATCATTATACTTATCACTGTCCTGTCGCCGCCGTCCCCGCCGCTGCCATCGCGATCGCCGGCTTCATCCGTCTTCTTCCGGCTTCCTGTGGTTGGCGCAGGTAATGACGTCATTGCCTGCGACGACCACAGGAAGCCGGAAGACGCTGGATGAAGACGGGGAGCGCGATGGCAGCGGCGGGGACAGCGGCGACAGGACAGTGATAAGTATAATGATTTTACTTTGCAGGTTTTGCGGAGTAAGGAGGGGGGGCCCTGGATACTGACAGGGGGCTTGTGTACTGATGGGGGTGGCGGGCGGGCGGCTGTATACTACCACTGGGGCTGTATATACCTCTGGGGCTGCTGTATACTACCACTGGGGCTGTATATACCTCTGGGGCTGCTGTATACTACCACTGGGGCTGCTGTATACTACCACTGGGGCTGCTGTATATACCACTGGGGCTGCTGTATACTACCACTGGGCTGTTTATACCTATGGGGCTGCTGTATACTACCACTGGGGCTGTATATACCTCTGGGGCTGCTGTATACTACCACTGGGGCTGCTGTATACTACCACTGGGACTGCTGTATATACCTCTGGGGCTGCTGTATACTACCACTGGGGCTGTTTATACCTCTGGGGCTGCTGTATACTACCACTGGGGCTGTTTATACCTCTGGGGCTGCTGTATACTACCACTGGGGCTGCTGTATACTACCACTGGGGCTGCTGTATACTACCACTGGGGCTGCTGCTGTATATACCACTGGGAGGCTTCTGTAACACTGCTGGGGCCTGTATATAACACTGGGGAGGCTGCTGTATACCACACTGCTGGGGCTGTATACCTGTGCTGGGGTCCACCCCCGGCTTATACACGAGTCAATAGATTTTCCCAGATTTTGGGGGCAAAAGTAGGGGGGTCGGCTTATACACGGGTCGGCTTATACACGAGTATATACGGTAAATGCAAATTAAATTTGTGTTGAAGTTTAGCAAACTTGGTACAATGTGAATTTGAACTATTGAGATAGGATTCACACAACTAATTCCAAAAATGGCAGACAACAATTTACACAAGGTAGATTATACCATTTAGAGAAAGCTCACAAGACCTTTGTGCAGCTTGACAGATTTCTTTATAATGCAATAATATCACATCACTTGGTATTGCACATCTAATCAGGAGGAACTATTATAGTCTATATAAAAGCAGATGCAGAGAATACTATAGCCATTTTGTGGTCAATCTGGAAAGTGAGCGGAAGCCACAGCCCACTGTTTAGTCATAAAGATAAGAAGGGAACTCTTTAAATGTATAAATGCTTTAACTGTATAAATATTACTAATTGTAGGAATGACAAAATTGCATGAAAAACAATTGACATCCATTTACTTACAGCCATATGCAGTGTGTTGAGGCCATTTTGACATTACTAAGTGGGACACAAGCTACCACTTGGGCAAGCAGAAGCAGAATAGTCAAACATTCAGGTCAGGTACCAGGAGAGCATGTCAAGACAGATAGGATCAACAGAAAAATAGTGAAGTCATGGTCCAGGGTCAGTTACCTGGAAAGGAGAATATCAGAACAGTAGGACAACACAAAAGGATGGTCAGACACAGGCAAGGTCAGGCAGCAAAAGATTCCCAGAGCACAGATACAGGAGGCCAAACTAGCACAACAGAGCTGAAACTAAGACGGACAGGGCTCTGGGAAAAACAGCACAGCTAAAAGGCTGAACAATTACAGGAGACAGGGAACACCAGCAAAAACAGAAAACTTTCCAGAAATAGATTGGGTGACTAAGAGTATGTGGATTCACCGAACAAGGACATTAAAATCAGCACTGAAAAACTCACCAAAAAATCTGCCAGGTAAATATCCATTTCATTCAGCAGTAGATTGCCAGCTCACCTGGGAGGCAAACCAGGTGTCATAATACCGATGCACGATCACTTGCAACCCACAGTTGGGGGCGGTTGTGGCACCAGCGACCAGCCATACTGTCAAGGAAGCGACCGGTGGCATTCAGACACAAGGCGGCCATAGGGCTCAGTCACTCCTGTCACTTATGTTATTTTGGCCAAAATATCCAACTAACTTCTCACATTTTTCATCTTTAGAGTTTAGTTACTTTTTTTCATCTGCAGTTCAGGTTGGGCCCTCTGGGGGCATAAGTCACTGGTGAGGCATGTGATCAGTGCAGACCGGCCCACCTGTGCTGTTAGCAGGGTGTTACTAACAGGCCGAGTTCTGACACTATAATTCACATGCACAGGAGTGACTGAGCCCTGTGGCAGCCTTGTGTCTGAATGCCACCCGTCACTTCCTTGACAGTATGGCTGGTCACTGGTGCCACAACCGCCCCCAACTGTGGGCTGCAAGTGATTGTGCACCGGTATAATGACACCTGGTTTGCCTCCCAGGTGAGCTGGCAATCTACTGCTGAATGAAATGGATATTTACCTGGCAGATTTTTTGGTGAGTTTTTCAGGACTAAGAGTATGTGCCCACAGGACGTTTTTCAAGCAGTCCTGAACGCAGCAAAACCGATACTGGTTTCAAGGATCTCTACAGTCCTTGCCTGGAGATTTGATGTGTTCAGGTCCTGTGTTTGTATGGTGTTTTTTGTGCGTTTTTTGCACATTTTTGCTGTGTTTTTAATGCTGCGTTTTTCCTGCTTTTTTGCCATTGTCTGCAGCAAAACCAGAGGAAAAATAGAATATGATCAATCCTTCCCATCCACAGCAAAACCGGAGGGATTTGACAGTCCTTGACACTTGCAAAACCAATCTGTGGGCACAGCGTTTCTGTGAAACACATTGATTTTGCTGGGAAGCCAAACCACAGGAACAAATTAACATAAATTTACATAAAACTAAGGGTAAACTGCAGGCGGAAACCGCTGCAAAAACGCAGAAAAAATGTCCTATGGGCACATACCCATAGCTGTTAATTAGAACACCAACAGCCCAGCATATCCCAGCTCTAGATACGATGACTAAGCAGTCAATCCCCCAGTCCGGCACACCCTGAAAGCAGAGCAAAGAAATTGTGTTTGTGTAAGGCGGCCGTCAGACGCTTCAATATCTTAAACGATATCGTTTAAGCGATCTGCTTTTTGATCGCTTAAGCGATATCGTTTGTACATCGCTACGTGCGATCAAGGGATTTTACAATGTAAAATCGCTTGATCGTGACATCGCAGATATGAGAGCAGGAGCTCATATCAAGCGATAAACGATTTAACAATCTGCTTCATCGTGGTGTGTGACACCACGATGAACGATCTCCCAGCGGCAGAGCCTATGCTGGGAGATGGTATCTATGGTACACGTCGGGTTACTAAGCGCCGCGCGGCGCCTAGTAACCCGATGTGTACCATAGTTACCAGCGATCTCGCTGGCCAACATCGCTGGTGAGTCTGCCTGTGTGACAGCTCACCAGCGATGTGAGCGATATTGTAAGCGATCGCGCGTGCACGTGATCGCTTACAATATCGTTCAAGATATTGAAGCGTCTGACGGCCGCCTTAAAGAGCTTCAAAACAGTTCAATACAGTCTTATGAGATCTCAGAGTGTTACATATGTAGTTTAAGGAATAATGTAGGCAATGCCATCCTTACGGTTCATGGTGATTCTATTCAAAATTAAACTTTGGGGAAAAATTTGATGAAACTAATAAATTTTAACAAAATCAAAAATTTATAGTCGATAGTAAAGATTTGATCCTAGTTTAAATGACAGTACAAGAAAAAACTCTATAAATCCAGTACCAGACTGTCGAAACTCCCAAAAGATTCAACGCAACATAAAGCTCGATTTCTTGTGACAGATGGTATGAACCTTTGCATCCTAAGATGACTTAGAAACTAAATATTTCCAGTGTGGCAGGTGGAAGACATTCTGAGCTTAAAATCAAGATCATCTTAATATCTAAGAATATCAACCGATACTTCTTGCTTATCTAAATTACAAATGTTCTATAAACAACAATTTGAGCACGTGATATTGGATGTTCTCGTAAGAATTTTTTTAAGTAGTCAACACATAATAACAAAATAAGACAAGTGTTTATGAGAGCATTAGTGCTGAGTGTGTGCTGCTGGAAATCGAGGCACCTTGTGAATAATTTAGGCTTGCATGTGTATTTATTTCACTCTCAAGCATAAAAGTAAACAGATCCAGACAGGAAACAGGAGATAGATGTTACAAACAAGGGCACTCAAAAGTAACAAAGGATACCTTTTCTTCATAATAGCCTTGTGTGGGTGTATGTTGTCTGGACTGAGCCAGTCCCCAGAGAGATTCAGCAGGAAACCATGAGCATTTCATAACAAACACAACATAACTCTGTGCCCAGAATATGTGAAATATTCTTAGACAATTTTTTTTTGTTGGTATTCAAAAAAGGATTTTAAATACCAGAAAATTAAATATTAATTGCATTTGTTAAATCAGAGAAGTGTAAATGAACAACATACATAGACATCATTTGGCTTATACCAGGGGTCTCAAGCGGCCCGCCACGCTCCCCAGTGTGGCCCGGGGCACCATGAAAGAAAAATGCATGCCCCGGGCCATTATATATGCAGCCGCCGCGGTACCGCTTTATTGTGACTACTGTGACAGGTACCGCCGGCTCAGCTCACACAAGCGCCTTCACGCCTATACATTCACGGAAGCAGGCGGCCGGTGGACCAATCAGAAGCCGCCTGTGACGTCACAGGAGGCTTCTGATTGGTCCGCCGGCCGCCTGCTTCCGTGAATGTACATGCGCGAAGGTGCTTTTGTGAGCTGAGCCGGTGCGGTACCCGTCACAGTAGTCACAGTAAAGCGGTACCGCGGTGGCTGCATATATAATGGCCCGGGGCATCAGGTGTGTATGAGTGAGTGTTAGAGAGAGAGTGTGAGTATGTGTGAGTGTATATGTGAGTGAGTGTGTATGTGTATAATAGTGAGTGTATATGTGTGTATATGTGAGTGTGTGTATGTGTATAATAGTGAGTGTATTTGTGTGTATATGTGAGTGTGTGTATGTGTATAATAGTCAGTGTATTTGTGTGTATAATAGTGTGTATGTGTATAATAGTTAGTGTATATGTGTGTATATGTGAGTGTGTATGTGTATATCTGTGAGTGTATTTGTGTGTATAATAGTGAGTGTATTTTGTGTATATGTGAGTGTGTATGTGTATATGTGTGAGTGTATTTGTGTGTATATGTGAGTGAGTGTGTATGTGTGAGTGTATGTGTGTGTGAATATGTGTGAGTGTGTATGTGTGAGTGTATGTGTGTGTGAATATGTGTGAGTGTGTATATGTGTGTGCGTGTATATTTGTATGTGAGTGTGTATATGTGTGTGCGTGTATATTTGTATGTGAGTGTGTATATGTGTGTGCGTGTATATTTGTATGTGAGTGTGTATATGTGTGTGCGTGTATATTTGTATGTGAGTGTGTATATGTGTGTGTATATTTGTATGTGAGTGTGTATATGTGTGTGCGTGTATATTTGTATGTGAGTGTGTATATGTGTGTGCGTGTATATTTGTATGTGAGTGTGTATATGTGTGTGCGTGTATATTTGTATGTGAGTGTGTATATGTGTATGCGTGTATATTTGTATGTGAGTGTGTATATGTGTGTGCGTGTATATTTGTATGTGAGTGTGTATATGTGTGTGCATGTATATTTGTATGTGAGTGTGTATATGTGTGTGCGTGTATATTTGTATGTGAGTGTGTATATGTGTGTGCGTGTATATTTGTATGTGAGTGTGTATATGTGTATGCGTGTATATTTGTATGTGAGTGTGTATATGTGTGTGCGTGTATATTTGTATGTGAGTGTGTATATGTGTGTGAGTGTATGTATATGTGTGAGTGTATTCCTGTGCCGCCTGAGCGGCACATCGCTGGTGCCGGGTGCTGGCTGGTGCCACGTGCTGGCTGGTGCCGACTGCCGGGTGCAGGCTGGTGCCACGTGCTGGCTGGTGCCGGCTGCCGGGTGCAGGCTGGTGCCGGCTGCTGCCAGCAAGCGGAAGACCGGGAGCCACAGAGGAAGAAGCTGCCGGAATGAGAAGAGTGGAGTCAGGTAAGGCGCTGTTACAGCCGAAGATAGCAGCCTGGGGGGGGTGAGACCTCTGAAAGTGCCTAGGGCGGCAGGAACTCCAAATATGGCCCTATGTAAGTGTGTCAATGTGTGAGTGTGTATGTGTTTGTGTGAATATGTCTGAGGATGTATGTGTGTATGTATGTGAGTGTGTGTGAATGTGCGGGTGTGTATATATGGTCTTGTCCACACACCTGCGCTCTCAGTATTTAGAGCTTCTGCGCTAAATACTTAGGCTTTGACAGAGAAGCAGAGGTGCGTGTATGCGGCCGCTTTCAGCAGACGCTGCCCCTGGTTACCCGATGTGTATCGTGGTAACCAGTTCATACAGCAGGCTGCCCACTGTCCGCTTATCCCGAGCGCACAGGGAAACGCTGCTTGCAGTGTTTCCCTGTGCGCTCTGGATAAGCGCACACTATGCAGCCTGCTGTATGAACTGGTTACCACGATACACATCGGGTAACCAGGGACAGCGTCTGCTGAAAGCGGCCACATACACGCACCTCTGCTTCTCTGTCAAAACCTAAGTATTTAGCGCAGAAGCGCTAAATACTGAGAGCGCAGGTGTGTGGACAAGCCCTATCTGAGTGTGTGTGTGAGCGAGAGAACAAAAAGAACAGAGACCAGGACATTACTACAAGATGACAAGGGAGGGAACATTACTAAAAGATTGGGACATTACTACAAGAGGAGGACCAGGATGGGGACATAAATATTGGATGGGGACCAGGATGGGGGCATTACTACAAGATGGAGACCAGGGTGGGGACATTACTACAAGAGGACCAGGATGGGGACATTATTACAAGAAGGTGATCAGGATGGGGACATTACTACATGATGAGGACCAGTTTGGGGGACATTAATATACAATGGGGACCAGTATGGGGACATTACTACAAGATGGAAACCAGGGTGGGGACATTACTACAAGAAGATCATAATTTGTGCTTTACTAGATTGAGCAAAAAATTCTGGTATTGCTAAAATGTCACTTAGGGTACCGTTACACGTCGCAACATTGCATGCAATTTCACAGGCAATTTGCTGGTTGCAGTGAAATCATGGACACATTGTTCTATTTTCTTGCTGTGTACAAATGGAACAATGTGTCCATGATTTCACTGCAACCAGCAAATTGCCTGTGAAATTGCATGCAGTGTTGCGACGTGTAACGGTACCTTTAGTCCTACAAGCAATGCGGCCCCCCGATATCAATTTTTTTCTACATGCGGCCCACCAACCCAACCGAGTTTGAGACCCCTGGCTTTACGGTAGGTATGAAGATAGACCTACTGCCACGTTTTTCCTTGAATACGATAGTATTGTTATGGTGTATAATGTGTATTGTGACATGCATTATTATTGACAGATTGTGTTCGGCTCTACAGTAAGGAGAGTTCGGGTACATGTTTGAGACTCTCCCAGAGTGGGAGAGGTTATAGTGAAGGGAAAGGCACAGTTTCCTATCAGGAAGTCAGATAGGGCAGACATATGATCTGACTAGTGAGCAAAGCCGCATGGCATCAGAGGAGACTTAGGCAGTGGATAGCATGGTCCTGAATAGAGAGAGAGTTGACCAAAGGACAGAGGTATCTACCAGGCACAGTCCCTGGTATAGGACATCTAGCAGTACCCCACGGTAACAGGCCAGGGCAGAACAGTACGTGAGATGGAGAGTGCCTCAGGTGGGATGGATGTCCAGCAATGTTAGTAAACTTTTTCCTTTGAGAGGGAAGAAGACATGGAACCATGGGTTGAGAATAGGACTCTCACTAACTGGACTGTAGTGTCATGCTGGGGTGTGGTGAAGGAAACCAGACTAATTGATGCAGAAATAAGTAAACTTATGGAAACAAAAGAGACTGTGTGAAAATGCTCCATGTTGTAAAGCGAATGTTACTAAAATCATAGCGCCATAGAATCAAAGAATGGTAGATTTGGAAAGGACCTCCAGAGTTATGTGATCCAAGCCCCGGCTCAAAGCAGGATTACTAAATCATCTCAGACAGATGTCTGTGCAGCCTCTGTTTAAAGAGGACCTGTCACCAAACCAGGCATGGTGATCTAATTACAGCACTGGATGCAGCATGTCTGCAGCATGCAGGCAAGGAGTACCCCAGCACTTGAGCAGCCCTGTACCCTGAGATAATACAGTTAGAAAACTTACATCCTGCAGCCGGAAAGGAAAGGCTAAACGGCAAGTTCTGAAAAAAAAAAAAAAAACTCTGTTTAATGCTGCAGAAGAGGGAGAGAATGATTGGCAGCAGTGGGGAGATTACACATGCAGGGGGTGTGAATCTGCCCTTCGGCTCCAGCCACAAGCCACCTCCTTTCCGGCTGCAGGATGTAAGTTTAAGTGTATTATCTCGGGGTACAGGGCTGCTCAAGTGCTGGGGGACCCCTTGCCTGGATGCAGCAGACATGCTGCATCCAGTGCTGTAATTAGATCACCATGCCTGGTTTGGTGACAGGTCCTCTTTAAAGACTTCCGTTGAAGGAGAAAACACTACCTGTCATGGCAGCCTATTCCACTCGTTACTCTCACTGTCAAAAAGATTTTGTGTTATTTAATCTGTGTTTTGTATGCCATTCTTTCAAGTCTTTCCTTGTGCAAATGAGAATAAAGTTAATCCCTCTACAGTGTGACAGCCCTTGAGATATGTGAAGACAGCTATTAAGTTTCCTCTGTCTTCTTTTTTGCAAACTAAACATTCCCAAATCCTGTAACTGTTCCTTATAACCATGATTTGCAGACCAGACACCATTCTGGTCTCTGTTCTCTGAACTTGCTCCAATTTGTTAAAGTCTGTTTTTTTTATATGTGGTGCACAGAATTGGACAGTTTTTAAGGGGAGGACTGACCAAAGAGTAGATGGCAATAATTACGTCACATGATCTACTGTAGACTTCAGTTACATCCCAAAATTGTATTTACTTTTTTGCTGCTGCATAACACTTTTGACTCATGTTCAGTTTGTGATCTATTAGTATACCCATTTTTTCACACGTGCTGTTGCTTATCCCTATACCTCCCATTCTGCATATGCTTTTTTTATTTTTCTTGCCCAGATGTAGGACTTTTCATTTTTCCCTGTTAAAAACAGTCCTGTTAGTTGCTGCCCACTATTCCAGTTTGTTTAGATCTTATTGAATCCACTCTCTCTTCTTTAGTATTAGCTATCCTTCCTAGCTTTGGGTCAAGAGCAAATGTAATCAGTTTACCCTCAATTTCTTCATCTAAATCACTGATAAAGATGTTGACCACACTTTGGTCAGTTCACTAAGCCAGTAATGAATCCACCTAAAGCCCCCGTCACACTAAGCGAGATCGCTAGCGAGATCACTACTGAATCACAACTTTTGTGACGCAACAGTGACCTCAGCAGCGATCTCGCTATGTCTGACACGTAGCAGCGATCAGGCCCCCGCCGTGAGAACGCTGATCATTACAAACTGTTATGTACCATTTTTTGGTTGTCGCGCTCCCGCTGGGCAGCGTGCATCACTGTGTTTGACAGGGACAACGACGAACGATCTCAATACTATGCCCAAGAGTGACAGGGTCCCAACGACTTCTGTATTGTTGCTGCATCGCTGGTGAGATCAGACTGACATCTCACCAGCGATCACGTAGCAATGCACCAGCGATCCCTACCAGGTCGGATCGTTGTCGGGATCGCTGGAGCATCGCCAAGTGTGACAGTACCTTAACAGTTGCCCTGTCTATTCCCCACCTGGTCATTTTTTCAGTAAAGATGCCATGAGATAGTTTGTCAAAGCCTTTGCTGATGTCAAGATATACTTTATCTACTGTGCTTCTCTGATCCACCCAGTAAGTAATTCTGTCATAGAAGGAAATGAAGTTAGTCTGACATGATTTATTAGTTACAAACCCATGCTGGCTCTGGTTATTCAATTCACTCATCTAGGTACTTGCATTCACATTGTTTAATGATTTGTTCAAAGATCATTCCTGGTATAGAAGTCCAACTTACAGGTCTATTTTTTCCTGTAGAAACATGATTCCAGCTCACCCAGTTACTCTATGCTGGAGCTAAGACACTGTCCTCGCCTTGGCCTCACATCAAGGATAATAGAAACAATTGGAGCCCAGCTGAACAGGTCTAGATTTTTCTCTTCTTTTTCTTTTTCGAAAGAAAGCAAAGTGCATAAAAGAAAATTTTACATGGTCAACATGCCCAGTTGACGCGTTCCGACTGCACCAAGCAGTCTTACTCATGACCTACATGAGTAAGACTGCTTAGTGTAGTCAATACGCATTGACTGAGTCATGTTGACCATGTAAATTTTTCTTTTGTATGCATTTTACTTGACTGAGGACCACCTCTCCTCCCTTCTATCACGATCACACCTCACCACTTGCGCCCTTGACTCACTTCCCTCCCACCTCATCCCTAACCTTACCACAGTCCTCATCCCTGCCCTGACGCACCTCTTCAACATATCACTCAAATCCGGCACATTCCCCTCAACCTTCACGCACGCCCTAATCACGCCCATCCTAAAAAAACATCCCCCGACCCCACAACAGTCTCCAACTATCGCCCCATATCTCTTCTCCCGTTTGCCTCAAAACGTCTTGAACAACACGTCTATTCTGAACTGTCCTCCCACTTTTCTTCCTATGCTCTCTTTGACCACCTACAATCCAGCTTCCGACCGCACCACTCCACCGAAACAGCCCTAACCAAAGTCACTAACGACCTTCTGATTGCCAAGAGCAAACGACACTACTCCGTCCTCATCCTTCTTGACCTCTCTGCTGCCTTTGACACTGTTGAACACTCCCTCTTACTCCAAATCCTTGAATCTCTTGGCATTACTCACCTCACACTCTCCTGGATCTCCTCCTACCTGACGGACAGAGCCTTCAGCGTCACCCACTCCCACACCACCCCCTCGCCCCACCCCCTCTCCGTAGGTGTCCCCCAAAGCTCGGTCCTGGGACCACTACTCTTCTCCATTTACACCCTCGGCCTAGGCATCCTCATCGAGTCACACGGCCTCCATTACCACCTCTACGCCGACGACACCCAGCTCTATCTGTCTGGCCCCGACATCTCCTCTCTTCTATCCAAAATTCCTCCATGCCTATCCGCCATTGCATCCTTCTTTTCCACCCACTTCCTCAAACTCAACATGGACAAGACTGAATTCATCGTCTTTCCCCCTAACAACCCTCTCCCCCTTCCTGACCTATCCATCACCATCAACGACTGCTCCCTCTCACCCGTCCCCCATGCCAAATGTCTCGGGGTAATCCTCGACTCCTCCCTCTCCTTTAAGCCCCACATCCAAGCCCTCACCACCGCCTGCCGACTTCAACTAAAAAACATTGCCCGCATCTGCTCCTTCCTTGATCACAACACGGCTAAGACACTCGTCCACGCCCTCATCATCTCCCGCCTGGACTACTGCAATCTCCTGTTCACCGGCCTCCCTGCCACCTCCCTTTATCCTCTCCACACCATCCTCAACTCTGCTGCCCGACTCATCCACCTATCCCCCCGCTACTCCCCCGCCTCCCCTCTCCGCTGAGCCCTCCACTGGCTCCCCTTCCCCCAGCGATCTCGCTTCAAAACCTAACCCTGACATACAAAGCCATACACAACCTGTCCCCTCCCTACATCTCCGACCTGGTCTCCCGCTACCTCCCTTCGCGCAACTTGCGCTCCTCCCAAGAACTCCTTCTCTCAACCCCCGCATCTCCACCTCCCACAACCGCACACAAGACTTCTCTCGTGCTTCTGCCAGACTCTGGAACTCCCTCCCCCATCACATCTGACATCTGACACTCCCCGACCCTGGGAACCTTCAAGAAAAACCTGAAGACCCACCTCTTCCTACAAACCTATAACACACACTGAGACTCTATCCACTGCACCATCTCACCTGTCCCCCTCCTACTGTCTCCCTCCCCACCCCTTTAGACTGTGAGCCCTCGCGGACAGGATCCCCGGCCCTATTGTACCCGTATGACTAATTGTGATCTGTCATCGTTTGTCGCCGTTTGTGGTCGTCCTCGACCGCTTGTCTTTGTCTACCCTCTAAATTATAAAGCGCCATGTATCCTAATAGCGCTATATAAATACCTATTAATAATAATACTTTACTTTCTTTTGAAAAAGAAAAGAAAAATCCAGTCCTGTTCAGCAGGGCATCCATTTTTTCTATTTTTCCCTGGGTCCACCTTCTTCCAATTTTTGAAGATAGAGACAACATTTGCTCTTCTCCATCCTCTGGGACATCTCCTGTTCTTCAAGAATTTTCAATGATTATGAAGATTGGTTTAAAAGTATCCTTGCGTGGGGCTCCGCGCAATTTCTATGTGTAGCCAGGTACAGCTAAGCAGCTGGGGGCTGGAATCCGCAGCGCAGGGAGGCCCAAGCTTTCTGGGCACCCTCCGCTGCAAATTGCAGCCCGCAGCCACCCCAGAAGATGGCGCGTTCATTGAAGCGCCATCCTCTGGCGCTGAACCCCGCTCTTCCAGCGGCCCTGGTGGCGGTGGCACGCTGGGTAATAAAGGGGTTAATACCAGCTTTGTTATACAAGCTGGTATTAAGCCCGAGATTCTTAATGTCAGGCCACGTTTGACCCGGCCACTAAGAATCTCCAATAAAGGGTTAAAAAAAACACAACACAGAGAAAAATTTTTTTATTAGTAATAAAAAAAAAAAGCCATTAGGGACTCCATCTTTAATTAAAAAAGTCCTCTTCCGTCCGACGTAGTCCAAAACGCGATGTCCTCTCTGCTACATCCCCTGTGCATAGATATAGATGTCTATGCACAGGGAATGAGCAGACTGAGAACAATCTCAGCTCTGCTACATCAGGCAGTAGGCGGGCTCTAGGACCCTGGAGCTGCACAGAGCAGACAGCTCTTACTCTGAGAGTTTCCCTGCTATCACTGGCACAGTAGCGAGTCCAATGCAAGACAATTGCAATCCTAGTTTTGTCAGAGTCTCTGACAAAACTAGGATTGCCATTGATTTGCATTGGACTCGTTAGTGTGAGTAAACGCTGGGAAACTCGCAGAGTAACGAGTCCTAGCAGATAGAGCCTGAAGCTTCCGAGACACATCTGCAATTTGTAAATCGCACATTACTCGCTATTACTCGCTTCCCCATTCATTAACATTGGACTCGCTGGACTCGCAACGAGTAGCGAATCCCGGGCTCGGACTCGCTAGAGTCAAGCGATTCCGAGTAATTTAGGATTCGCCCATCACTAATGACCACTATGTTTCATTTTTTGGTGAACTTGGCCATCTGTTGCATAAGCAGTTCATCCATACCTTCAGCTTGCCAAGGTGGCCTATAGTAAATGCCTACAATGGTGTCTTTTCTGTTGTTCTCTATTTGTATTCTTATCCAAACACTTTTCACAGAACGCCCAGTATCTGAAGCTTCAATCCCTTTGGATCTTGAAAATAAGTTGTATCCTTCTAACCTTGTATTACAATCATGTAATGTATAATGTGATTCCTTCCTGATCACATGACTGTGATGTAAGAAAAGTCCTTCACCCTGGCTGTTTGTGAACCACACGGCAGATAAGCAGTCTGAGAGTGGAGCTGGCAAGGGTTCCTGTAAGTCCAGGTGGTACGGTAATTGAGGCCCGGTGAATCTGGACTCGCGACAGGTACCTAGCTTTGTAAATATGGCCATATCGATAAACTACCCAGTTGCCGTGTTGAGGCGTTTCTGCTTGACTGGGTCCCTATCCACCATTTTTAGCCTCAATCAGGGTTAAAAACCTCCTCTTTTTATAAGCAATTTGGAAAAAAGAAAAAACTGATAACAGAGTACACTAGCTCAAATGGGCCTAGGGCGGGGACGGTGCACAAGAGAGGGTGTGAACCCATACTAAAATTCAAGAATAATTGCGGCACTCAATCCTATCAGTTTGCACAGGTGTGACGCAAAACATAATGCTTACAATAGTAGAAAAAGCGTAGAAAAATAGGGAATAGCGGTCTGTGGCGCGCTTAGGAAGCTGGGGGCAAGGTTTAAAGAGTATAAGCAAACCTTTTATTAGATGATTTGAACGCCACAATGCATTTTGACAGCTGTGGTGCTGTCTTCCTCAGATGATACCATGGTATCACATGAGGAAGACAGCACCACAGCTGTCGAAACACATTTTGGTATTCAGTGCATCTAATAAAAGATTTGCTTATACTCTTTAAACCTTGTCCCCAGCTTCCTAAGTGCTCCACAGACTGCTATTCCCTATTTTTCTACACATTATATACCTCCCTTTGGGAGAGCGGTAGGAGCAGCTGGGTTGAGGACCTGCGGTGACGTGAGTGATCACGTGCCTTGGAACAGCACGTGACCAGATCACCTGACCGGAACATTGGGATTCAGGAAGCAGATACACGCTGGTAGTGCCCGGACCTCTCTGCACCTCAACGCTACACCCCGGAGTTGTGCAGGGATGCACAAACCCCTGAGGTGAGTGGGCACCGCACCCCCACACTATACACCTCCACCAGATCACCAGGTCTGGCTCATAGATGCTTTTCCTCTCTTTTTTTCATACAAATGGTAGAAAAAGTGGCACTCTGCTATGACAATTAGAATATATGAATATTTCATAAGCAAAATAATGAGACACTTAGCTTTATGAATATGGCCATATCGATAAACCACCCAGTTGCTGCGTTGAGGCGTGCTTGCTTGACTGGGTTCCTATCCTCCATTTTCAGCCTCTATCTGGGTTAAAAACCTCCTCTTTTATAAGCAAATTGTAAAAAAGGAAAAAGCCTGTCAGTGTGCACAGGTGCGACGTCAAACACATGGTTATAAAATATTCCTATATTTTAATTGTCATAGCAGAGTGCTGCTTTTTCTACTATTGTAAGTATTGTGTTTGGCGTCACACCTATTCACACTGACAGGATTGTGTGCCACAGTTATTCTTAAATTTTAGTATGGGTTCACACCTTCTTTTGTTCACCGTCCCCGCCCTGGGCCTGTTTGAGCTAGTGTTCTCTGTTATCAGTTTTTTCCTTATTTCCAATTGGCCTATAAAAAGAGGCAGTTTTTAACTTAGATAGAGGCTAAAAATGGACGATAGGGACCCAGTGAAGCAGACATGTCTCAACATGGCAACTGGGTGGTTTATCGATATGGGCATATTTATAAAGCTAAGTGTCTTATTTTTTTTCTTATGAAATATTCATATATTCTAATTGTCATAGCAGAGTGCCACTTTTTCTACTATTGTAAGTATTGTGTTTGGCGTCGCACCTGTGCACACTAACAGGATTGATTGCCACAGTTATTCTTGAATTCACGACAGGTACCGGCACAGAGCAAGTCCAAGGACCTGGTGGGTGATCTTTGAGTGCAACCTCCTGGACAGCAAGACTGAATCCTGCTAAGCTGCAAGAACAGGTAAAACCAGAATGGACATCCGCAAATGAAACTAACTAGTGGTCACAAACATTTCCCTAATTTGTGCGGTATACCTGCTAAAGATAATTAACTGCATGTTGTTCATGCTATAAGTGCCAAAGGTTGGATATGGTTTAATTTGCACCAAGTGGTTTATGACTGATAATTAGTCGTAATGGACTGTTTTATAAGAACTGTTGTTGTGTTTCTGAATATTGCACAGTAAGCTAGTGTCCTCAAATACACTCAGCAAGCACTACTTCACAGCTGTCTTAAGCGGCCGTCACACGCACAGATATCTTGAACGATATTGTAAGTGATCACGTGCACGCGCGATCGCTAACAATATCGCTCACATCGCTGGTGAGATGTCACACAGACAGACTCACTAGCGATGTTGGCCAGCGAGATCGCTGGTAACTATGGTACACATCGGGTTACTAGGCGCCGCGCTTAGTAACCCGACGTGTACCATAGTTACCATCTCCCAGCATAGGCTCTGCCGCTGGGAGATGGTTCATCGTGGTGTCATACACCACGATGAAGCAGATCGTGACATCGTTCATCGCTAGATCTGAGCTCCGGAGCTCAGATCTGCGATGTCACGATCAAGCGATTTTACATAGTAAAATCGCTTGATTACATGCAACGATGCCAAAACGATATCGCTTAAGCGATCAAAAAGGAGATCACTTAACCGATATCGGGCTTAAAATCGTTGCGTGTGACGGCCGCTTTACACATCTTTGATTTTTGCACCTGAAAGACATTTGTAAAGCTATGCACCCACTATCTACTGTACATAATCCTATCAAGTTATCATTCACTAAAGAGTTTATTTTTGAGTGGTGGCTCCTCTCATTGAACTGTCCAACATCTGGTCCAACACAGCTAAAGTCACCGGCATCATGTGGCCTGCAAGGGCTCCCATAGCACAAGTCCACACACCCAGTCAGAACCTCCACCTTCCTCTGATGTGCCGGAGCATAAAATACAAGTACAAAGCTCATGGCTACCACACTGCGCCCAGTTTCACCTATACAGAACAACTTATTTGAGTATCACATTAGAGGTGAAATGTAAAGCTTGTGTGGCCAATTCAAAATCTGCAAGAATTCCCATCTATTATATCCAACTAATAAAATTGGTATCTTCTTACTTCATGGAGATTCTTCTGGTTGTATAGCTAAACCCTACATAACACGCCAACTGTTATATAGCTTTTTCTATGAAGACTTTATTGAGCAGCATGACATGTTCGACAGTACACCCCTAAGTGAAAATAGCCAAAGGTTTCAATATTTTGTATGGCCACCATTATTTTCAAGCACTGACTTAATGAACTGTAGTTCCTCAAGCCTGGAAATACTCATTCAGCCCCAAATTATGTCACTACCATCTCCATGCTTGACTGTAGGCAACGCACACCTGTCTTTGTACTCCTCACATGCTGCTGCCACACATACTTGACACCATATGAATCACTGCCTTTTTATTGGTCTCATTAGACCACAGGACATGGTTTCCATAATCTATGTACATAGTCTGCTTGTCTTTGGCAAACTTTCTTGTGCATCATCTTTAGAAGAGGCATTTTTCTGGGATGACAGCTATGAAAGCCAATTTAATGTAGTGTGCAGTGGCATATAATCTGAGTACTGACAGGCGGACTACCCACCCCTGTAACCTCAGCAGCAATGCAGGCAGCACTCACCTCTGGATATGACGCTGATCACTTGCACTCAACCTCTTTAGTTGACACTGGTGAGGCAAGTTCTGAATGGAACCTGTCATGTTAAACCTCTGTATGGTCTTGGCCACCAAGCTCAGTTTCAAGGTGTTAGCAATCTTCTTATATCCCAAACCATCTTTATGTAGATCACCAATTCTTTTTTTGATCCTAAGACAGTTCTTTGCCATGAAGTACTATGATGAATTTACAGTGACCAATATAAGAAAGTGTGTAAGCAATAACACTAAATGTAACACATCTGCTCCTCATTCACACCTGAGGCCCTGTAATACTAATGAGTCATATGACAAAGATGAGGGAAAATGGCTAATTGGACACAATTTGTCCACTTTTACTTATGGGGTGCAATCAGTTTTGTTGCCAGTGGTTTTGACATTAACGGCTGTGT
Organism: Allobates femoralis; assembly: GCA_033576535.1. Classification (NCBI taxonomy): domain Eukaryota; kingdom Metazoa; phylum Chordata; class Amphibia; order Anura; family Aromobatidae; genus Allobates; species Allobates femoralis. The sequence continues at coordinate 522,012,740 of JARQOC010000002.1, forward strand.
TGAGTTATTTAAAGGGCATACCAAATTTACAGCTTGTATTCCACTTGTACTCTAATTGCTTTACAATGGATCAAAATGTCATATAATCAGTGTTGTCCTGTGACAACATATAATAAAAAAAAAAATACAAACATCTGATAAGTGTGCTCAATTTTGTGATCTTCTGAAAAAGCTTCCATCACCTTCTTACACAATTGTGAAGTGGCGTCTGTCATCCACTTTTGGCGTCCCAATGTCCCCCTATCACAAGGCATCTATTTCTGCCTGCAGCAGCCATGTTTGCACTTCCAAGTGATTGGTGCGCAAATTTGGCAGCCACTAGCGGTGTCACCAACACCAGGAACCTGTCACACATGCTGCCCTCAACCTGATCCTAACAGCCCGATTCCCGCAGTCTAATTCCCACAGCCCTCAGCCTAATCCCAGCTCCGTTAAGCCCGTTCTAGCTCCCAGCACACTGCTCAACCCCACTCAGTCCCAGCTCACTAGCTCACTTTCTGATGCCAGTTCTCAGCTCACCGCATCCCGCTCACCCCCTGCCCAGTCCTGGCTCACTGTAACCTGCTTACCTATTCCCAGCTCACCACAGCCCATGGGCAGAGAGAGTGCACAATGGGGTCAGAGAGAGCTAATGGGGGGCAGTGAGAGTGCACAGGGGCAGAGAGACTGCACAGGGGACAGAAAAAGCGCATGCACACTTAGTCACATGGCTGCCATTTTATTTTAGGACCCTTGGGTATACAAAGATGTCGGACGCTTGATGCATCACACCGACCCACCACTTTTAAGATTACAGTAATTACAGGATTATGTTGGAGGGGAACTTGGTGCAAACTAATAAAGTGAATAATGAGGTGTCTCTGTCTATTTTGTATGCAATAAAGTCTTTTTCTCAGTGTTGTATTCTTTTTCTCTTTACTGAAAGTAGTGCTAATGGCCGGCTGTCCTACTGACGGCTGATATTAGCAATAGGACTTGACATCAGCTGCCAAAAAAAGCTTCAACCCCTTTATTACCCAGTCTGCTGTATTTTTGGTCACCACCATAGGTTCAGCAGGCAGGTAGGGGCTGCCACAACCCCCAGCTGCCTAGTTTTACCTGGCTGGTTATCAAAAGGGATACACCTTTCTTTTTTATTATTTCTTGAAATAGTAATAAAAAAAAATGATGTAGAGCTTTGCTGTATTTTTAGTTTTCATCCAGGTAAAACTTGGCAGCTGGGGGCTGCAATCCTCAACATGGGGAGGTCCAAGCATTCTCGCTACCCCCATGCTGTGAATTGCAGCCCGCAGCCACCCAAGAAAATGAAGCTTTCATTGTAGTGCCATTTTCTGGAGCTGTACCCAAGTGTGGCAAGTGTTTTGTTGGATCTGACACTTGCGGCCACGCCAAAAAAAAACGCTTCTAGCATTTTGCCTGAGGAAAGTAAGTTAATAATTCCACACAATTTCACAAAGGGTGCTGATATCCTTATGTCACATCATCACTCATTACACAAATACACATCACCTGATATGCTTCATCCAATAGCCATTCAAGATTTTAAAGCTTGGAGTTGGAGAACATTAAAAAATGATGATATGGTCAAAATACCCACTTGCCTTATAATTCTACACACAGTGAGAGTCTAGCCTAAAGGTCATTGACTATTGTGAAATATTCTTGAAATGTGTAGATATGCAATATAGTTTGATTAAAATAATTATTTAACTAAAGTGTATAGCATTTGGTCATTTTATTTGCCTTATGAAGTCACACAAAATTAAAATATAAACCTGCATGGATAGGAGGGTTAATGGATATTTCTTGACACAGGGAACTGGTTCGAAGGGAATATCGATTATGTATAAAGCCATACAGGCCCTAGACTCAGAGGTAAAACAGCCATATATGTTAACTTGGGAAAAGGAGCTTGGGGTGACATTGGAGCTTGAAGATTGGCACTCGAGTATTAGGGAGCTTAAGAGAGTTTCCTCGTGCATAACACACTTGGAGCAGTTAAAGAAAACGCAGTTGCGATGGTACCGCTGCCCGGTTGTGGTGGCTAGATACGACCCACAGTATTCCTCTCTGTGTTGGAGGGGATGCGGTGGGATTGGTACTCAGTCGCACGCGTGGTTCTTATGTTCAGACTTATCTGCTCTCTGGAGGGGGATTGAACGCTTGATATCTGATGTCACTGGAATTTGGGTGCCCCTCTCACCCCTCATGGCAACACTTCACATCGGACTTGATTCAATCCCCCGAATCGTGAGAGGAGTGATCTCCCACATTCTTATAGCCACCCGGGCAGTGATTTCACTTAAATGGCGGGGTGCCTCCCTCCCAACAGTGAAAGAGGTGATTGAGAGGGTAAATTTAGCATGTCAGTATGAGCGAGCTTTGGCTCAGTCAAGTACTGCCAGGAAAAATTTGGAGCTGATTTGGGAACCCTGGATGTCGAGTGCACATTGCATTGTTTGAAGAGGTTGCCCGAAAGTTGGGTTAACTTGAAGTGAGTTCAGCTATCCCCGGGCTGTTTCACTGACTCCTAAACAGGATTAAGGATAATACTAATGTAGTATTCATATGCACTGTATGTTTTGAGCCTGAACCCTCCGACCCTCCCCCCCCCCCTCCCTTGTTAAACTACTGTATTTCTCCTTTTTTCTTTTTCTGTTGATTTTGACTATGTTTGTTAACTCTGTTAATACAAAATAAAAATTATTTGGGAAAAAAAAAAAAAAATTAAAATATAATGAAAATTTTATATTTTTAGGCATTTTTCTTACTGCTGTTTGACTTTAGTATAACTGAGTGAAATGTCACAGTGTGATTTATGTTAGGTAAACATAACCTTTTCACTGTAAAAAAATTAAATAAATATTATACGTAGACCAGAATAATTGTTTTCCACTGGGCATTCAATATACTTTAGATAGACTTGCTTTATTTTCAGGATCTTCAGCTAGTCTTCTGAGCCCCTCTGCTATTTGGTGTCCCCTCTATATACTGCATGAACAATAAGAAACTAATCTTGTGTATAAGGGCTCAGACACATGGGCGTTGAAATCGGATGAGTGCAATGCGAGGAAATCTCTCATTGCACTCTGACCAATGTTAATTTATGAGTGAGAGCAGATGAACATTTGTCTTTCGTCTTTTTCTCATCCAGATTCTGGATGAGAAAAAAGTAGCAACATGCTGTTTCGTGTGATATCAATACAAGTCAATAGGTGCAATAAAAAATCACACATATCTTATTAAATATCCCGCTGCTGTTTCCAGGGCCGCCTATTAAGCTTTATGCATATTGTCTGCATTGACCAGCAACAGTCAATCACAGACGCTCACACTCTGTGATAGTGTCTGTGATTGGCTGTTGCAGTCAGATTGCATTTCCACAATCTGGATGGTGATTGTGCTTGCATACAATGGATGGCGATTGTGCTTGCATACATACTAATGTGTATGGTAACCACGCACAATCACCATCCAGATTGAGGAAATGCAGTGTGATTGCAACAGCCAATCACAGACGCTCTCACAGAGTGTGAGCGTCTGTGATTGGCTGTTGCCGGTCAATAGACAGCCCCGTAAGCAGCACCGGGACACTGGTAAGCCCGATCTAGCTATTCCTGTCATATAGGGATTACAGATTAAGGAGCAGCATAAACATGATATAGATAGTGCAGGCAAATCAAACCTTTCTTCACAGGTTCTAGATAGAGTCCGTCCAAAGAAGAAATGCAGCACTGAAGTTTTTAAGTGAAAAAAAGAACTATTCCTGTCATATATCTATTAACTCTATGTCTCTGTCTATTCTATTCAATCTATCCTATCATTCTGTCTACTTTTTTCTAACTTTATACAGCATGTGAAAGACCATGTTAAAAGAGCAATGCACATGAACACCACGTGGATGTCACATGGATGGCACACGGACGTTAGCTGAGAAAAATACGTACAATCGCATTGCACTTGTATGCCACACTGACTAAAAACAAATGTCATTCGTCCTACTCTCCTGGATGAGAAATGGTCAGATTTTTTAAACGTTCATGTGTTTCCAGCCTGAGACTTGAAAAGATTTGAAGCTTTGTCGTGTATCAAGTACTATAGTAGTCTCTCACTTCTTCTTACTAATGCACACGTTGAGTATTTGGTTTTTTATATTACTCCAAAACCAGGAGTGGAACAAACAGTGAAAAAGTATAATAGCACCTCGTTACCATTTCTGCGTTTTTAACCACTTCTGGTTTTGGCTTACAATTATATGTGTATGCACACCGGGACTGGGTGTGAACAACCTCCATAGCGGGCACTGGACCACAGATGTCAAGCCGCCCCGAAAGCTGGAGTGCTCTCCAAGACTCTCACCGGGGATTGATATCCTATGCTCTCTAGAGTCTTGTGCCTGTCAGCACTACACTATTAGACAAGTTCTGCCGTTACGTACTTTTATTATTACTAAATGATTGTACACAGGAGCCCCCTCTTTTTCTGTTTTTGTCTTGTCTACAACTTGGCTGTTTTACTTATAGCAAAATCACAACTCTAAAATAGTGTTGCCATGCAACATATTTGAGAATTTCTATCGCATCACTGTGCCGTGTAACCTATCCTAAATGTCATTGCCATTAGTAGTTGTGACTATATTAGTGCATATGCTTTTCAGGTGTCTCATCTGTACCTAATGTCCAAGCAGCCAATTAGCATCCAGTCTAATTCATTCTGGGTTCACAAAATCCTTCTATATTGCTTGAAGTACTGTTAAGAGGACATTTCAGGGCTCTGTTGCTAGTTCTTTTGTGAGATATGGTGATGTGAAGGAAAATTAAGGGACTTTACGATCAATCGTGTTTTGGAATAACTTGTCCAGTTTCCTTTGTAATATTTTCTTTTTATTACATTTTGTAAGTAGTTGCTGCTGATAATCATGATGATGAGAGATTAGTGATGGGCGAATCCTAAATTACTCGGAATCGCTTGACTCTAGCGAGTCCGAGCCCGGGACTCACTACTCGTTGCGAGTCTAGCGAGTCCAATGTTAATGAATGGGGAAGCGAGTAATAGCGAGTAGTGTGCGATTTACAAATCACAGATGTGTCTCGGAAGCTTCAGCCTGAAGCAATCCTAGTTTTGCCATTGATTTGCATTGGACTCGTTTACTTTGCAAGTAATCGCTGGGAAACTCGCACAGATAAGAGTCCTGCTGCTCTGTGTGCTGGCTGCCGCAGCTCCAGGGTCCTAGAGCCCGCCTGCTGCCTGATGTAGCAGTGCTGAGATTGTTCTCAGTCTGCTCATTCCCTGTGCATAGACATCTATATCTATGCACAGGGATGAGCAGAGAGGACATCGCGTTTTGGACTGCGTCGGACGGAAGAGGATTTTTTTTAATTAAAGATGGAGTCCCTAATGGCTTTTTTTTTTATTTCTAATAAAAATTTTTCTCTGTGTTGTGTTTTTTTTAAAACAATTTAATAGAAATTCATGGCGGTCATGTCTAATATTGGCGTGACCGCCATAAATTTAGGGCTTAGGGCCAGCTGATAATACAAAGCTGGCCCTAACCTCTTTATTACCCAGCGTGCCACCGCCACCAGGGCCGCTGGAAGAGCGGGGTTCAGCGCCAGAGGATGGCGCTTCAATGAACGCGCCATCTTCTGGGGCAGCTGCGGGCTGCAATTTGCAGCGGGGGGTGCCCAGAAAGCTTGGGCATCCCAGTGCTGCGGATTCCAGCCCCCAGCTGCTTAGCTGTACCTGGCTAGACATAGAAATTGCGCGGAGCCCCACGCATTTTTTTTTAATTATTTCATGAAATTCATGAAATAATAAAAAAAAAGTGCTCCCCTATATTCTTGTGTCTGGCCAGGTAAAAATAGGCACCTGGAGGTTGGGGGCAGCCCGTCGCTGCCTGCTGGATCCGGCTGGTTCCAGAAATACGGCGAAGCACATGTAATTTTTTTTTCTGAAAAATCAATAAAACAATCCTAAAAAAGGGACTGCATCTTTATTAACCCATGGTCCAGGGGTTATTAAAGATGCAGTCCCTTTTATTTACATTGTTTTATGGATTTGTCAGAAAAAAATTTCACGTGGGCTTCGCCGTATTTCTGGAACCAGCCAGATCCAGCAGGCAGCGACGGGCTGCGCCCAACCCCCAGGTGCCTATTTGTACCTGGCCGGACACAAGAATATAGGGGAGCCCTTTTTTTTATTATTTCATGAATTTCATGAAATAATAAAAAAAAAATGCGTGGGGCTCCGCGCAATTTCTATGTCTAGCCAGGTACAGCTAAGCAGCTGGGGGCTGGAATCCGCAGCGCAGGGATGCCCAAGCTTTCTGGGCACCCCCCGCTGCAAATTGCAGCCCGCAGTCGTCCCAGAAGATGGCGCGTTCATTGAAGCGCCATCCTCTGGCGCTGAACCCCGCTCTTCCAGCTGCCCTGGTGGCGGTGACACGCTGGGTAATAAAGAGGTTAGGGCCAGCTTTGTATTATCAGCTGGCCCTAAGCCCGAAATTTATGGTGGTCACGCCAATATTAGACATGACCGCCATGAATTTCTATTAAATTGTTTTAAAAAAAACACAACACAGAGAAAATTTTTTATTAGAAATAAAAAAAAAGCCATTAGGGTCTCCATGTTTAATTAAAAAAATCCTCTTCGGTCCGACGCAGTCCAAAACGCGATGTCCTCTCTGCTACATCCCCTGTGCATAGATATAGATGTCTATGCACAGGGAATGAGCAGACTGAGAACAATCTCAGCACTTCTACATCATCTCTGTGAGCAGGCGGGCTCTAGGACCCTGGAGCTGCGGCAGCCTGCACAGAGAAGACAGCTGGACTCGGCTCGCAATGTAACAGCAGTTACTTTGCGAGTTTCCCTGCTATCACTGGCACAGTAGCCGAGTCTAATGCAAGACAATGGCAATCCTAGTTTTGTCAGCGTTTGCCATTGATTTGCATTGGACTCGTGCGAGTAAACGCTGGGAAACTCGCAGAGTACCGAGTCCTGCGAGTCCCTTACTACTCGCCGAGTAACGAGTCCTAGCGAGTAGATTCGCCCATCCCTATGAGAGATGTATTTTTGAGACAGCAGAAATCCTTCAACTAAACATAAAAGGTTCATTACATGTTTAATTTGAATGTGTAGACTACCATAGATTCTCTCATCTGAGGGAATTGGGCCAATTAGGAAAATTACACTCTGATCAAACTCTGATCCGAGTGTCAGCATTGTATGATCTGATCAGATGAGAGAATCGGAACTCACTGTGAGGAGAACAACATTTCTTCATCTTCTTCATTCTGTATGTCCGTGGAAATCGGACTGTATTCAGATGACATCCGAGTGCAGTTTTCCATGTAATCATTAACTTGTATTGCTGAGTGTGATCCAAATATTGGATCAAACATACAAATGTAGTGATTTATTTGCTCAGACTGTACGGGGAAGAAATCTGAAATGTACACAGCCCATTGACTAACATTGGCCCAAGTGCGATACAATGTTTTGTTGGATCACACTCAAACCAAAAATATGAGTTCACCCTTATAAGTAATTTATACGTAGTTAAAAAGCAGCTGTTTCTTTGTATCTAGATAACATTTTGCTCCTACTTATCTGTTTTTGTAATATGGATCCTCAAACTTCTTATACCTTGTATGAAAATCTAATCTTGTTAGCCAATGGGTTGTGATCACCACCGGTATCACTGGCAGATTTAAGAGAACAGTGGCATTTATCTCAGGTAATTAAAAATTGCATACCTGTGGTAAGTGACAGGTCCTCTTTAACCAATTTAACAATCCAGGATGCAAATATAAATCATGGAACATATCAGGTGGGTGGAAAAGTATTGTTAAGGATCTTGGAATATGATGACAGAAATCACATTTTCGTTTTCTAAGGCTGCTTTCACATTGCAATTTTTTAGGATCGTGGCTGTCCATTGTAAAACTGACAGCCACGGATCCGATGTGGCCCCCATGTATCCCTATGGGCATCGGATCACATAGGATTTGCCCTTAATGGCATCCGATTTCTGTTGAATCTGATTGCGTCCAATTTTTTCCTGTGCCCAAAATCGGAGACTACTCAGATTTTGGGAACAGCGGACCAAATTGGACACAATCGGATCCGACATGATCCGCGGCCTTTAACATGGGGGTCTATGGAGCATGGGTTCAAGAAAACAGCTGATCATTTCTCAAACCCGATTTTAGTGTACTGAGCATGCTCGGTACACTAAAACTGCTCTGTACCGTCTAATTTCATTTACGCAATGTATATACATACTTTGCAGAAGTGAAATCTAGTAAAAGCAAGGGTTAAAAATAAAAAATATGTATTCTGACCTTTCCAGCAATCCCCCGACGCCTCCATCAAACTCCCAATGGTTACCGGACCTGGCAAGGTGGGGTTACCCGATCAGCTGATCGGGTCACATGACCAGTTACTGCGGTAACTGCGGTCATGTAATCGATGACGCTGATCGGGTAACCCCGCCTTGCCAGGTCCTGTAGCCATCGGGAGCTTGATGGAGGTGTTGGAGGATCGCTGGAAAGGTGAGAATACATATTTTTTTATTTTTAAGCCTTGCTTTTATTTAATTTTACTTCTGCAATGTATATATACATTGCAGAAGTGAAAGTGCCCCGCTTGCCTCCTGTCAGCTGTTTCTGTGTCCAGACCTGTGAAAATCACAGCCCATACACAGAAATAGCACCAGGAAGCACACCGCCGATGCTGTCCTTTCCTGTCCATGAGGTCCTGCAAAAAGTAGGATCCCACGGACAGAAAAAAAATCGCAATGTGAAAGTAGCTTAACTTCTGATTTGTTTTTAACTTCTATGAAAGTTTGGAATCACCGTAATGATATTGAACTAAAAAATTGGTGAACCAGGGAAAGAATTCAATAGTGAAATTGAATATTGAAAGAGTTTTTTAAATAAATTATTTTGATGTGTTCTGGGGTGGCCGAGGACAGCTATTTTTAGGTTGGAAAGGACACAATTACCATGGACACTTCCAGCCTGAAGCTGTCTGCTTTCACTTTGCTGGTTTTAAAACAAAGAGGTGACTCCCACATTGTTTAATAAATGAATTTATTGATTGATTAGGTTAAACCAGGATAAACATTCTTTAGTGCCATATGAATGGCTATAAAGGGTGCAAGTTCATAATATGTAGGGGGGATGTGACATTAAAAGGCTCTAGAGTATCTATTTATCTATATATCAAATATAATAGCAGCACACTGGTAATTCCAATCACATGCAAACAATGATGTTCCTGGATGATGTTAGATGTTTTTCTTGAGAAAAAATAAAAACGAAAAAGCTTTTTCAAAAAAACTTAGATGAAATTTTTTTATTTTTATGAAAAACTGCTCATCTTATGATAAGGTTATTTGCGCATGTATTGGCCATTAAATGCCTATTCTTCAATCACGGCAAGGTGACCTTAAAGGGAATCTGGTAGCTAGTTTATGCCTCCCCAGCTATCACTGTCTGTAGCTGCTATTTTATAATACTATTCTAACCATCCCTGTCTGAGCTCAGAGTGTAATGTGAAAGGTGAAAAAAAAGCATTTATACACTTACTTTTCCTTATGTAATGAGGCAGTCAATCTCCAGCTTGGAGGACAGGGACTGTTTGGCAGGTTAATAGTTAACATTACAGCCTTGTGCTAGAACATGTTGGGAGACCTGATGTGATGTCACAACCATGTGACTACAATAGGCGGAGCTAAGTTCTCATAGAACATAATATGTTTGCTGGTTTAGCTCCGCCCACTACGGTCACATGATCGCTACATCACACAGGTCCTTTAGCCATCCAAGTTAAAAGTGAGTTAACTATTATCCTGCCAGACAGTCCCCCTCCTCCAAGGTGGGGACTGAAATGTAAGTGTATAAATTCTTTTTTTTCACCTTTTACATTACACTATGAACTCAGACAGGGATGATTAGAATAGTATTATGAAGCTGCAGGTGCAGACAGTGATAGCTGGGGGGAAATAAACCACTTGACAGGTTCCCTTTAAATCTGAAGGGTCCCTATCTACACTTAAGGCTGGAGGCACACTGTCATGCATCAAAAATGGAGCATTTTTGATGCACGACAAAGATGCAAGTGCATTCCATGTGGTAGTGCGAGTGTGGTGTGAGTTTGTTGTGGGTGTGGTGCGAGTGTAACATGGGCTTTCTCGCACGGGTAAAACACCCAACACAGGAAAGCCCAATAGCTATAGATCTGTAGATATAATAGCTTTGCCATGCTTTCTGCTGCTTTGACACCAGCATTTTTTACTTTCCAGGGGTTAACTGGCATATTAACTCCATCTGCAGCTTCGGTGCTGTAGGTCAGCCAGGAGCCGACAGATGAGGTTAATAAGCCATTTATGTTGGCTTAACCCCATGATTCTGTCCTGCCAGCTTGTGTCTGGTTTTGTCCAGAATCCCTGGACACAACCTGACAGGACAGAATGTGTCCGCAGAGGTTAATGCAGCTTTTTATTAACACCTGGCAATTGCCGCATTTCTCTAAATTGCGGTAATCTCCGGCGGGCTGCAGGATTCAGGAGCTCTCCATGGTCCTGCACTGTAAAGAGCATGACATTATAGCCCTTGTTCTTGGTACTGAAATTTCACGCTGTTACAGAGCAGGAGCACTCAAGGATCCTGATCATTAAAGCTGGGGGCTGACCGTGGTAGTGAAGCTCCACAGCAAGCAAACACGGATAATGTTAGTAGATGTTTTTCTTGAGAAAAATAAAAACTAAGAAGTTTTAAAAAAAAAAAAAACAGATGAATTTTTTTTTCTAACTTCTGATTTGTTTTTTACTTCTATGAAAGTTTGGAATCACTGTAATGATATTGAGCTAAAAATTGGTGAACTAGGGAAAGAGGGAGTGTTTTTAAATAAAATGTGGTGATGTATTTTGGGGTGGCTGAGGGCAGCTATTTTTAGGTTGGAAAGGGCCCAATTACCATGGATTCAACCAATGTTACAGAGAGAACTGTAAGATAAGAGATGTGTTATACCATGTAATTCTTCATGTTAGCATGTTTGCATTGTATTTAGATAAAGGTATTTCTGTGTAGAATACTGTAAAGTGTAGAGTATTGTGATCTGAGATACACCATTTGAGTTATTGTCCCCTGTACTGTATATAGAGAGATGTTACCTCTGTATTAGAATAGAGCCTGCTGCAATGACCTTTGCTCTAGTTTGGCTGCTTTCACATTGCGATTTTGTTAAATCCGATGATGTCTGATGAAAATGGGACAGCATCGGATGCACTAAATCGGATGCCATCGGTCCGATTTTCTAACAGATCTTGTTGATCTGATCCGATAGAAAATCGGACTGATGGCATATGATTTTGTCCGATTTTCTATCGGATCCAATTTAAACGGCAGTGGTCAGGGATTTAGAGCATGCTCAATACATGTTCTCCATTTGGAATCGGATCGGATTTGCACTTAATGGCATCCAATTTGCCTCAGATCCGATTGTGTCCGATTTTTTTCAGTAGCCAAAATCGTAGACTGCTGTGATTTTGGTTTCCGAGTGAAAAATCGGATCAAATCGGATTTGATTTGTTCAGATTAAAATAAAATGGTAGTCTATAGGGATCAGATCAGATAAAAAATCGGATCTGATATCGGATCCGAAAATTTGTATTGCGCATGCTCTAAATCCCAGACCGCTGCCGTTTAAATCGGATCCGATAGAAAATCGGACAAAATCGAATGCCATCGGATGCCATCAATCCAATTTTCTTTCGGATCCGATCAACAAGATCCGTTAGAAAATCGGATCGATGGCATCCGATTTAGTGCATCCGATGCTGTCCGATTTTCATCCGACAGCATCGGATTTAACAAAATCGCAATGTGAAAGAAGCCTAAGTGATGTTCATTGCATTCTGTGCTGAATTACTGCTGTGTTAATTTCTCTAATGTACCCAGTACTGACTGATTATTCTGTACCTTGTATTATAGTTTTTACCAATCAAGTTCACTCCATCACAATAAATTCAAACTACAGAACCTCTACAGTCTATTTACTTGGAAGTGGACGAGGATTAGCTGTAAGCGGAAATCCACAGCATCATATGTGGACGGAAGCAGAACACTAACATTGTCTCACTGAATAACATTGATGTGTGTTCAATACAATTTTTTATCGGATTGCATTTGCCGTTTTTAAACACAGATGTGAGCAAACCCTTAGCATGATATTTCATAACAGATTTGTTATTAAGTCGCCAATTTTTTTTTCCAGTTTTTTTTCCAGAAACCTAACTGCTATTTTATGCAACTTCCATTAAGTTTTCTGGCAACTGTTAATAAGCAAGAAATGGATTAAATAAAAGAGTTGCATGCAAGTTTTGCAACAATTGCCATTCACACTGTTAAGTAAAAGACACATGACAGTTGAAATTGGAACTGTCACGCTACAATAGGTCTGTACATAGCCCCTGTCAAACAGATAGGGCTGTGACAACTGGCCTATCTTTTCTCAAAACAAAAAATGTACCGTACTTTAAAATAACAAAGTATTGTAGGTGTATCATCAGTATATTGAATTTTTGAATGTTAACTTAAAAATATAATAGAAAAGAAGAAACACGATAATAGTGGAATATGTCGTCGGGTGAAATTACTGTTTACTAAGGACCTGTGTTTAAATTAATGAACTATACGGGAAAGTTCCTTTATGTTGCACAAAACGGGGAAGCTTTTTTAAACAAATCAAATAGATGAACGAGGAATAATAACATTCTGTTTTATGTGCCTATAACAGGAACTCAATTAGCGTGCCACTGCTTAACAGTGCAGTTTAAAGGGCCTGTAAAATGGTGACTGATAAAATTAATATATGGAAATAATGGACTAAGCAGTCTTCCAAAATAAAACCTTTAACCTTTTGTGCACTATAAATACATTTTAGCAATACACAATTTGAAGCTGTATCATTTTGACTTAGGGTGGGCTGTCCGTGGGCAGTCTGTGATTTTGTCGGACCCATAGACTTGCATTGACGAGTCTCGCGCGTGAATCACATACTGTCGCAGCATGTTGCGATTTGTTTCTCGTCCGTTATCCAGATGAGAAAAAAGCATCTGACACTCGCCAGTGTGCTCTCAGACATAGAATAACATTGGTCCGACTGCAATGCAATAAAATCCGACTTTCACGCCTGTGTGTCCGTACCCTTAATGTGACAATCCTGATACTAAGTAGAGAAGTGATTGCTAACTTCCATAGTTAAGCTACAGTTCAAAGATTAAATATAAATTAAATTAAAAAAATATATATATACAGTTGTACTCAAAAGTTTACATACCTCGACAGATTTTTTACTTTCTTAGTCTTTTTGCAAAGAATATGAATGATAACACGAAAACTATTTTTCCACTTATGGTTAGTGGTTTGGTGCAGCCATTTATTGACAAACTATTGTGTTTTCTCTTTTTAAATCATAATGACAACCAAAAACATCACATTCCCTGGTGATTTTGGCCTGATAACATGCACAGAAGTTGACACAAATGGGTTTGAATGGCTAGTGGTAACATCCTCACCTGTGACCTGTTTGCGTTTAATCAATGTGTGCATAAAAGCTGAGTGAGTTTCTGGGATCCAGACAGACTCTTTTATCTTTCATCTAGCTACTGACATTTCTGGATTGTGGGTCATGGGGAAAGCAAAAGAATTTTCAATGGATCTATGGGAAAAGATAGTTGAACAGTATAAAACAGGAAAGATATACAAAATGATATCCAATGAATTGATACTGCCAGTCAGCAGTGTTCAAACTGTGATTAACAAATGGAAATTCAGGGGCTTTGTAAAAAACAAACCACGATCAGGTAGACCAACAAAGATTTTGGCCACAACTGCCAGAAAAATTATTGGCTTCACCCAGCCACTAACCTTGGGCGGAAAGTTTTCATGCTATCGTTCATATTCTCTGAAAAAAGGCCAAGGAAGCAAAAAAATCTGCTGGGGTATGTAAACTTTTGAGCACAACTCTCTCTCTCTCTGTATATATATATATATATATATATATATATATATATAAGGCGGCCGTCACACGCATCAATTTCTTGAACGATATCGCTTAAGCGATCTGCTTTTTGATCGCTTAAGCGATATCGTTTGTGCATCGCTGCGCGTAATCAAGCGATTTTACAATGTAAAATCGCTTGATTGTTTGATCGCAGATTTGTGAGCCGGAGCTCAAATCAAGCGATAATCGCTTGATCAATCTGCATCATCGTGGTGTGTGACACCACGATGAACGATCTCTCAGCAGCAGAGCCTATGCTGGGAGATGGTATCTATGGTAAACGTCGGGTTACTAAGCGCCGCGCGGCGCCTAGTAACCCGATGTGTACCATGGTTACCAGAGATCTCGCTGGTCCACATCGCTGGTGAGTCTGTCTGTGTGACAGCTCACCAGCGATGTGAGCGATATTGTTAGCGATCGCGCGTGCATGTGATCGCTAACAATATCGCTCACAAGATTGAAGCGTGTGACGGCCGCCTAATATATATTTTTATATATATACACACATATATATTCTTAAAGCACTACTACAGCATTTTTTTTTCTCACCGCTGTAGTGGTGCTTTAAATGTAAGCCCAGGTCCCCAATGTTATATTGACCTACCACCTTTTTTATACTTTACTGAACTCACTCTGGTCCCAAGGAGCCATTTTGTGCTCATAGCTTCTAGCTGACTGAAACACCACTGGAAAAGCATGAAGATGGCGGAAGGTGAGTATAAGACAAGGCTCAGGGACCGAAATTTAAAGCACCACTACAGTAGTGAAATATAAAAAATGTTGTAGCAGTGCTTTAAGTTGTTATTGACATGAATTTCACACCAGTTGTCGGTAATAACTCATGCAATCCAAAAAGGCAAGGAAATCAAACTATAGGTTTCCGTATATTAAGTTATGTGTAATAATGAGAAATGACACAGGGAAAAAGTATTGAACACATGAAGAAAAAGCAGTTCAAAAAGCCATGAAAAGTCATGATAACGGAAACAACAAAAACCCTCACCGTGGCCCTAATCCATTCCCGCCTTGACTATCTATTAAGCGGCCTCCCCCTCACCTAACTTTCTCCTCTCCAGTCCATCCTTAATGCAGCAGCCAGGATCACCCATCTGGCCAATCGTTACTCAGATGCCTCTGCTCTGTGCCAGTCATTGCACTGGCTGCCCGTATACTACAGGATCAAATTCAAATTGCTTGTTCTCACCCACAAAGCTCTTCACAGAGCAGCACCCCCCTACTTCTCCTCCCTCATCTCTGTCTATCACCCCACCCGCTCTCTATGTTCCTCAAATGACCTTCGACTAACATCTGCACTAATCCGATCCTCCCACTCCCGGCTCCAAGACTTTTCCAGAGCTGCACCAAACCTCTGGAATGCTTTACCCAAAGAAATCAGGACTATCCATAACTTGCATGGCTTCAGACGATCCCTAAAAACGCATCTTTTTAAGGTGGCCTATCATACTCCCTAATAGAAGTCCATTGTACTGTAGACAGTGAATGGGCTATCCTCTGGACATTACTCTTCTACAAACTCCACCAAACCATAAACTTCTACACAGACTGTCTGATGACCATCCATGTAAGCTTAGCCCTATGCCCCATTTCCTCAAGATGCCTGGACCATCAGTGCAATAAGCCCCGGCACCTTGTGCAACCCCTATCCCGTTGTAGATTGTAAGCTCTTTTGAGCAGGGTCACCTTCATTTCTTGCTTTATTTATTGTATTTTTTTTCACATTGATTCTATGCCTATTGTTTTGTATCCAATTATTGTACTTTATTTGTTCTCTACTGTAATTACTTACTGTATTTTCTGTACTCTAACCCTACATTGTAAAGCGCTGCGGAATATGTTGGCGCTATATAAATAAAGCTTTATTATTATTATTATTATTATGATAACAGCTGATATCTATCAGTAATTAGAAAGCAACCCGCCACTTAGTGAAAAATAATATCAGATGTTAAACTGATGGTCTATAAAAAGTTGTCTCATTACCAAGCTGCCACACAAGAAACATCTCATGATGGGTAAAATCAGTAAGCTGTCTCAAGACAATAGCAGCCATATTTTAGCAAAACATGCTGATGGCATTAGTTACAAAAGAATTTGTAAACTGCTGAAGGTTCCAGTAAGCACTGTTGGGGCCATAATTCAGTAACAGAAAGAACATAATTTTAGCATAAACTGGCTACGACTAGGTGCTCCCCTTAAGATTTCAGACGGAGGAAAATTATCAAAAGTGTTGTCCAAGAGCTAAGAACCACTTGTGGAGAGCTTCAAAAATCTTGGAATCAGCAGGTAACATTGATTCAAAGAAAATTAATGCACTCTACCTTCAAGGCCCGTATGCATGCTCACCGTGCAAGACTCCATTGCTGATCAAAAGCATGTTAAAGTGCTTTTAATATTTGCTCAACAACATTTGGAGAAGCCTGTGAAGTAGTGAGAAAATACAGTCAGGTCAAATGAAACCAAAATTGAACTCTTCGGTAGAGATGATAAACCTTTTGAAGTCTGGTTTCAGTTTGCCAAACTGGCATATGGTCGGCAAATTGTTGGTCGAACAGTTTACAGACCTCCCAAACCCCATTCAGATCGATGGGAGGAAAAACACATTCAAAGGCACCCAAAGGCTGCCAAACACAGCTGAAACCATTTTACAGTGAAGTCCCGCTGTTTTGGCGCAGACGTTATTTTGCTACACTATTACTTAGCAAGCTTCAACGCTGCTGACACCATGCTTCTGGGCCCACTCATGAACCTCAGACATATTCACTGCTTCCCATATTGGTTGTATGTGACACAACCCTCTAAGGTGAGCAGTTTTCCTTCAGCTTACCTGTGATGGTACCTTTACACGCCGCCACAGAAAGGTAGAAACCGGCAGGCATCGGACACAATCGTGCCTTTTGCCTGGGAAAATACCGCGAAGTGGTGGCGTGTAATTCAGGAGTTTCCTTCCTGTGTTTCCCGACAACTGTGTCAGAGCTGTGCTCAAAAACAAGAAGGAACAATTCCTATGGTGGCGGCGTGTAATCGGGGCACAGAAAGGTATTTGCGTGGCCTAGCATAATCCCTGGGGTGTGCCACGGCAGCATGGATACCACGCCCCATCAGCGATCATTGGTGGAAGCTCCTGCGTTACGATTGGTTGTCCCTGCATAGGGCGTCATATTTAACGAGCTATCTAAAAAATGAGAATGCGCATAGGGTCTTATCCTAATTTAGGAGACAAATCTGAATACAGTATAAAAACTGCTCACCTGGTTCGGTTGTGTAGCCCACAACCAGCTTGATCGCTCAGACACAGCAGCCGCAGCAGGGACCGCACTTCCACAACGTGGAAAACATTCCGGTGTTTCTGATATTTCTTTGGAGCAGCGGCGCGGACCTAGAAGCACTTGGTCCCGGATAGAGATATTTAACGAGCTGACCAGTCACACTACACATTTGCAATAGCGTCATGCATTAGCCAGCCTTCCTGCGCTGGCTGGCTAATCATGATGCTATTGCATTGTCCTATCACCATACGAGCGTCGCGTAGTACACAACTCTGGCATGCCTATGTCCTTGCGGCGCGTGATATGTACGCCCATATTACCTTGTGGTGGCAGCGTGTAAATCAGGAAAGGTACTCCACAGAAGGTAACCCCCGGCACTTCCAGGGAACGAAAATACTTTCTGTGGAGCACTTTGTGGCGGCGTGTATATGCGGCATCAGGCACCGTTAGGCACCGTTGCAAACACGCACGTGCGATGCCTGCCTGTTGCTGCCCTCTGTGGCAGCGTGTAAAGGTACCATCACTGTTTTTATCAGATAAGACCCTAATGTGCTTTCTATCTCACAGTTATTCATTCACACTAGTAAAAAGGCCCGATGCTATAGCATCGGAAGTGCGCTCGCGTGGTGCGGTGGCGACGGCGCAAGTGAGAGGCAAACAGCGGCTCGCAATGGCGCATGCGTGCCATCGCTCGCGCGGTGAGGTGGCGACGGCGCATGCGCTGCGTTTGCTAGGACGCCATAAGTGAGAGGCAAGCGCCATCGCTCGCAACGCCGCATAGGATGCTGGAATAGCGGCACAGTGGCCGGAAACGCAAAACTCGTAATTATGTAAGTAGATTCTTTGTCATGAGCAGAATGTCGGTGTGGGGCATGGATAATACTCTTCCAGATCCCATTATGCAGCTACCTCTCATAACTATATACCTAAACCAGTGCTAATTGTAAGAAGCAATACATTTTACATTTAATGAAACTCTATTTTCTAATATTTTCTGTTTTTGCAGATCATCCTACATGAATATTTAGGCTATGGCGTTTGAGCACTTGATATTTGATGATTTGAGCCCTGCTAGCACTATGCAGGATATAAAATTATATTTATTTTGCCTATGATTGTTGCTCACTGATTATGACAATACTTTTACTTATTCTATTACTTGCTTTTCTGCAATGATTTTTGGTTTTACAGATATGAAGCTGCTCTTTAGTAATTGGCAGCTGTAAATGTTTAAATAATCCAGGTGCCTGCTTGCTATGAGATAGCTAATAATGCGGGTGGCTGTTGAAGCAGCTGCTGTTACATCTTGTACTCCAAAAATTAATAAGCCTTTGGAAAAGAGATAAGATGGTGTTTGCATGATTGTAATGAATGGTGACCACTAAAGAAAAAAAAAAGCACCGACTATGAAATAGACTTTGATTCATGAAATTTTTATAGCCTTATTATTCTACGAGGTGCCAGGAAAAATTCAGAAGGCCCCAGCACACTTGAAGCACTATGTAGCTGCATATAAAGCAACATAGGACTCTTTGTTGTGCTCAATCTCTAATCTCTTATTGCCAAAACATAAAATGTGCTTTTGTTACAGCATGTAGCCAGCTCATCTTCCCAAGGGTCTCTCCCAGGATTATAAATCTCTAACTAAAGGGTAGTGTCCATGAAATGAGAAAAAATAACAAATGTTTACAGATGGTGACAATGACAATCAAGTTTTATAAAAAAAAAATATTCATTAGCCTGAAGAGACCTGAGTTTTCTCGAAGCTTGCTGTTTGTTACCATCTTTTCAGTTAGCCATTAAAAGGTGTCAACCACTGGGGACTCTCAGATTGTAATATTTTTCTATCTACTTGCTAGCACAGTACAACCATATTTTACCTAATGAAGTTTTACTAATTTTCACAATGCTGTTCGTCAAATTTTTTATATTTTAAGTAGTGTAAAATATTAGCAATATTATAGAGATTTGTTACTAGAGATGAGTGAACCTTTTGAAGTTCAGGTTTGGTTCACCGAACGGGCATATGTTCGCCATATAGATCAACAGTTTGCTGAACTTCCGAACGCCATTCATATCAATGCAAAATCAAGGGCCTAGGAAACACCTTCAAAGGGGTCCAAAAGCTGCAAAACACAACTCACACAGTTTTACAGTGGAACCTCACTATTTTTTTGCACAAACATTATGTTTCTACACTCTTACTTAGCAAGCTTGAGCACTGCTGTCACCATGCTTCCATGTCTACTCATGAACCTCAAATATATTGACTTCTCCCCCACCCCGATTTGTTAAAGACAGACTTAGCCCCACCCACCCTCTCTGCCTGCATCTGTAATTGGTTGCCAGTACGGCAACCAAACTGATGTCAGATGACTGTAAGAATATATAATTGAAAAAATTGTCATTGGGTCCCCCCCAATTTTAATACCAGCCAAGATAAAGCAAGCAGCTGTGGTCTGCAGGCTGCAACTATCTGCTGTACCCTAGTGTCACGGTGTAGTAAGAATGCTGATGAGGGAATTGCAGTTATGGGCAGGGTGACCAGGGAAGACTAGTCTGACCCTAGTCTAGGAACCCTTAATGGCCCTGGTTCCAAAGGTATCTCTGAAGGTGAGAAGGGTCGGGCCTCCAGCCTCTCCCTAAAACTCCTCCACCAGCCTGCTCCCCCTATCCCCTACCAATTCCCCCCTCACCTCCCTCCACAGAATTGGGATACAGCAACTCCAAAGGAAAGGACTTCAGCAGCACAAACACACAGGTCAGTGCAGCATGGCTTCCAGGCATAGAGTGAAACTCTATCAGCAGCACCACCTGGTGAAAGGAGAGGCTACTTAAAGGCCAGGGGGAGGGGAGCCCAGGTGAGTCACACATTAACCCCTCAACCAGCAGCAGAACCTCATAGTGAATACAGTTCACAACACAGGAGGCCCAGTACCTTCACAACTATCAACCATGCAGCTCTTAAAGACAAACACATACACAGCAGCATCCAGCAAGGTCAGCGCAAACTAAGCGCGTGACACCTAGCTGGTGCAGAAGAATAGGGGATACCACTTTTAACATAAATTATTTTTTTTACAGCTAAATACAAGGCTGAAATACCCTTTAGTGCAACATGAAAGGCACTAAAGGGTGGAATCTTACAATATATAGTGGGTGGGACCTTTTATAGTTGTTTGACATCGATCTATCTATCTGTAAATCTATCTTTTTTTATCTATCTATTGGTACTTAACATCCATCTATCCATTCATTCACTTATTTGAACAGCTGAAAAAATGAATAATCTTTAAATTCTGAAAAGATTTTAGGAAAAGATTTTAAGAATTTAAAAAAATTAGCAGACCACAGTCAACCCAGGAGTATCACCCCCATTAGATGCGCCACTCCAGGCAATTCGCCATGGAACTCTCACTGCCCAGTTGCATTGCCAAACAGGGTAACAGTATTGGGTAATGTCAGCTGGTAGCAAGGCCAACGGTTAGTAATGCTGAGGTGTAATTCAGATGCCCAATATTACTAACCAAATTGGTAAGGACACAAATAACCACACCAATAAATATTCCATTTACAAGATAGCCCCAATGCATTCCTCTTTCTCCTTTATTTAATTAAAATTAATTTGTTTAAAGTCTCTCATTCCACCCAACACCCCAATAAAAGGATGTAAAAAATAATTAATCAGTGATTGCTTCCCCCACATGGTGGGATACCAGGCACTAGTGTGATAAGCCATGACTTACCTGATGTTGCCTCAAGTTACACAGCGGGTATCATACAGCAGGAAATCCCACTGTGTGACCTGACAGAACCTCAGTGGCATTGGTGCTCATAACACTAGCAGTCTTGTGAGAGTTGCGATATCATGCGAAATGTAGCAGGTATATTTCACCAGTATCAGGCGACAGTGCTTGTGCTTGTGAGGAGCGGTGATGTAAGGGAGTGCAGCGCATTCCAAGCTTGTGGGATAACCCCTGTTTGACCTCTCGAGTCAGAACTGCAGTAATGTTTGTGATGGCACCGCTTGCCACACTCTCACTAGTGCCTGCATGCCTGCTCTCAAACCATATGGGGGATGCTTTCTGTGATCGTAAGCCCACTATATTGTTGTAAGGCCCGATACTGATGGTATGTTGTTTTATGCTTGATTTGAAGCAGATTTTGAGATTCTGCATCAAAATCTGCATGTCTATCCTGAAGGCAGAAAATTCTGTGGGAGTTCAGAAGTGCTGTGCCAAAGTGTTGTTTTTTTCCTTGCAGTTTTGGTGCAGAACACGGGGCAGAAAAAAAATCTGAACCACATGTGCAAGGAAACAAAAATCAATGTGGGCACAGCATTTCTGACTTGTCAGACTTTTCTGGTCTCACAGTAGACACGCAAATTTTGATTTTCAAAATCTGCAAAAAAAAAAATCATCAAACAACGCACCATGGACACAGAGCCTAAAAGTGTCCAGGGAGAGCTGCAATTGTGGTGAAAGAGCTCGATGATTCCTCGTTCCCCTGGCTACCTCCCCAGAAACATCTAGGGCAGGCATGGCCAACAATACTCCTCAAGGTTTGAAAACAGTGCAAGTTTTCAGGATTTCCTTAGCATTGCACAGGTGCTAATTTCATCACTTGCAGAGGTGATGATCTCAGTACCTTGTGCAATGCTAAGTAAATCCTATTTCGTGAGACTGCCGCTCACTTTCTTAGGAGTAACTAAGGATTACACACATGTGGCAACAACGGCCTATATATAACACACTCTTTGCATACAGGACCTGTAATGATGTCACAATCATGTGATCAGGTGCATGTGACTGATCACATGACTATCTCTGAAATACAGAGGAATACAACAATGTGGCAACAACGCCTATATATAACACACTGATAGTTGTGACATACATGGCGTAATAGGAGTGTGAAAAAAAAGAGGAAAAAACAGAAGAGCAGAACTCCATATAACTTTACACTTCTTTTGTACACTGTATGGGCATCATAAGATATTAAAATCAAATTAGAAAAAAATATTGGAATCTGAGAGTCCTCAGTGGTTGATACCTTTTAATGGCTAACTGAAAAGATGATAAGCATAGCAAGCTTTCGGGACACTATGGCCCCTTCGTCAGGCTGATAATGACATAGATTCTGAAGACACATACATACCGGTATATACTATCCTTAAACAGGATGAGATGGTGCAGTAAATACGACAGGTAACGTAAAGCAGAGTCCGGCTGGGGGGGAAGGAGCTGGGAAAGTGAATCCAAAATTGTAAGGTAAGAGGAAGAAGTGTCAAAAGTTCATAGTCCTCTAACTTGAGTCTGTTACAAGATGTGATATCCCCAAATGCCCTTTCACACATTCAAAACAGGATTAACTGTTTCACATGGATTCATAGGTTGTTATGTAAAGGGCTTTTGGGGATATCAGATTCATGCGTTTTTATATAAAATGAAAGGGCATTTGGCAATATTACATCTTGCAACAGACTCAAGTTAGAGGACTATGAACTTTTGACACTTCCTCCTCTTACCTTAGAATTTTGGTTTCACTTTCCCAGCTCCTTCTTCCCCCTAGCCTGACTCTGCTTTATGTCACCTGTCATATTTACTATCTCATCCTGTTTAAGGATAGTATATACCGGTATGTATGTGTCTTCAGAATCTGTGTCATTATCAGCCTGACGAAGGGGCCATAGTGTCCCGAAAGCTTGCTATGCTTATCATCTTTTCAGTTAGCCATTAAAAGGTATCAACCACTGAGGACTCTCAGATTGCAATATATTTTTCTAGTTTGATTTTAATATCTTATGATGCCCATACAGTGTACAAAAGAAGTGTAAAGTTATATGGAGTTCTGCTCTTCTGTTTTTTCCTCTTTTTTTTCACACTCCTATTACGCCATGTATGTCACAACTATCAGTGTGTTATATATAGGCGTTGTTGCCACATTGTTGTAATCCTCTGTATTTCAGAGATAGTCATGTGATCAGTCACATGCACCTGATCACATGATTGTGACATCGTCACAGGTCCTGTATGCATAGAGTGTGTTATATATAGGCCGTTGTTGCCACATTGTGTGTAATCCTTAGTTACTCCTAAGGAAGTGAGCGGCAGTCTCACGAAACAGGATTTACTTAGCATTGCACAAGGTACTGGGATCATCACCTCTGCAAGTGATGAAATTAGCACCTGTGCAATGCTAAGGAAATCCTGAAAACTTGCACTGTTTTCAAACCTTGAGGAGTGCGGTTGGCCATGCCTGCCCTAGATGTTTCTGGGGAGGTAGCCAGGGGAACGAGGAATCATCGAGCTCTTTCACCACAATTGCAGCTCTCCCTGGACACTTTTAGGCTCTGTGTCCATGGTGCGTTGTTTGATGATTTTTTTTTTGTTGCAGATTTTGAAAATCAAAATTTGCGTGTCTACTGTGAGACCAGAAAAGTCTGACAAGTCAGAAATGCTGTGCCCACATTGATTTTTGTTTCCTTGCACATGTGGTTCAGATTTTTTTTCTGCCCCGTGTTCTGCACCAAAACTGCAAGGAAAAAAACAACACTTTGGCACAGCACTTCTGAACTCCCACAGAATTTTCTGCCTTCAGGATAGACATGCAGATTTTGATGCAGAATCTCAAAATCTGCTTCAAATCAAGCATAAAACAACATACCATCAGTATCGGGCCTTACAACAATATGGTGGGCTTACGATCACAGAAAGCATCCCCCATATGGTTTGAGAGCAGGCATGCAGGCACTAGTGAGAGTGTGGCAAGCGAGCCATCACAAACAGTACTGCAGTTCTGACTCGAGAGGTCAAACAGGGGTTATCCCACAAGCTTGGAATGCGCTGCACTCCCTTACATCACCGCTCCTCACAAGCACAAGCACTGTCGCCCGATACTGGTGAAATATACCTGCTACATTTTGCATGATATCGCAACTCTCACAAGACTTCTAGTGTTATGAGCACCAATGCCACTGAGGTTCTGTCAGGTCACACAGTGGGATTTCCTGCTGTATGATACCCGCTGTGTAACTTGAGACAACATCAGGTAAGTCACGGCTTCCCAAAAAATGCATGCAAAAGCTCATACGTTTTTCAAAAACGCACACACACATGCGTTTTTTGACTTTGAAAAAAAAATGAGCAAAATGATCCCAAAAACAGATTTAAGCCAAAAACTGATGGTATGTGTGACCCTGGCCTTAGATACAGTTATTTGGAGCATATCAGGTCTATCGGTCTCCACAGCATCACCCCCCAGGAACCACAGAGAAATACCACGGCTCCTAACAGAGACGCCGCTGGAGTGCCGAGGTCCAGATCACATCACCATACAGGCAGAGAAGCCTGCAATCACAGTGACAATGTAGAGAATGAACAATAAAGGCATAAAATAAAGAGGAAAGAAAAAAAATAAATGGCATTCCCTCAATCGAAGGCCTCTGGTGAGGATGCCACACAAGACTGGTAAACAGTTCCTTCACCCCCTCTACTACCTCATCCTTTTTCTCCTCATTCTCCTTATCTTTCTCATCCTCCTCCTGGATTTGCTGATCCACCAGATGCAGCACCAGCTGCAGGTGTAGTAACTCTAGGCATGCTGCAAGTGCCTCCTGAGTGTGACATCAGCTGCTCCCAGCTGGCATGGGGAATGACTCACCTCCTGACTGTGAACTTCTAAGGACCTCCTCTGACATGTTAGACCAGGGCTAGATCCTGACTGCGCTGCATATGAGGCCCAATGCAGGTAGCATGGTGGAGCTCCAGGTCACATATGTGTTAATGTCGTGTATGAGCTGCTCCAGTTCTGGTGCTGAAGCATCCTCTACCCCTGGGATGGTGAGAAAGCTCACATCCTTAGGAGCTGGCATGTCTTGTGGCAGATCCATCACATAACCAAAGTGCTTACTGTAGGTGCATAAGAGCACAGTGTAGCTGCATTGTACTGATCCCTAGTCAAAGTCATCTAGACATAGCCTATTCACTCCAACAGTCTCAAATGCATCACAAATAATGGTTGGTGGCCACTTATACTGTTCCTATATGTTCCCCATCTCCTCAAGTTGACTATACTATCATTGTAAATAAGCACCTGTACTTTGTGTCACCCCAACTTCATTGTTAGACTCAGGGCCGGTTTTAGACAAAGTGGGGCCCTAGGCAAAAGTTACAGTTGTGGCCAAAAGTATTGACACCCTGCAATTCTGTCAGATAATACTCAGTTTCTTCCTGAAAATGATTGCAATCACAAATTCTTTGGTATTATTATCTTCATTTAATTTGTCTTCAATGAAAAAACACAAAAGAGAATGAAGCAAAAAGCAAAACATTGATAATTTCACATAAAACTCCAAAAATGGGCCGGACAAAAGTATTGGCACCCTCAGCCTAATACTTGGTTGCCCAACCTTTAGCCAAAATAACTGCGATCAACCGCTTCCGGTAACCATCAATGAGTTTCTTACAATGCTCTGCTGGAGTTTTAGACCATTCTTCTTTGACAGTCCTTTTTCATTCAGACGCCGACGGATAGTACGGGTTGACACTGTTGTACCCTCGGACTGCAAGGCAGCTTGAACTTGTTTGGATGTTACTCGAGGTTCTTTATCCACCATCCGCACATGAGACAAGGACCGTAGGGTTCACGTTAGCAGCAAGCCACAATCATCAGTACTAACAGAGACAATTACCCAGAATTGATCACCCAACCTGTAGTGGCTCCGCATAACCCTCATTCACTTTAAGCATTGAAACACATCAACTTCTTAACTATACTCCAATGTACCCGGGATGCACCAGCACATACCCGTATACATGTTTACCCACATATACTCATACATACACATTCTTATGCACGTGTACCCCCGCACATACCCGATTACCCATATGGACGCACGTCGCCCAACACCCATACATACTACTTACACGTTTACACGTACCATACCAAAATATTCCCCCAACATATACTCCAACAATAACATTCGCTAACAATCTCACACCATAGCAATTCAACCCGATATCTGAAAATAAAACAAGGATGCTGCACAGACCACATGCGAGCTTTCCACATGAATCACTCCTGCATGCAAAGTTTAGTAACAACTCCTACCCAAACTGAATTGGTTCCAAATTCTCTGGGAGGAAAAGCGACCCTCCCCTCAGCATGGATGAGGGTAGAAAACTTGCCAGTGGGGGAAGAGGGTGTCCCAGCAAGAGACAATTAAGACTTTTTTTTTTTAATAATAGAATGATGACATATCAGGTACGTGTACCACAGTGAGCAGAACAAACCTTGGAGGCGACAAATTTCAGAGCCGTAAGTAGCGGCAAAAGAACAGCCCAGTAATATCGCTGTAACAATACTTGTAAATAAAGAAACAGCAAAACATATCATTCCCACACGAACCGGCTACCTTCACCGCCATCCCTTCTTGTTTAAAAACTGATAATGAATATTTAACACCGAGCTGGACAAACCAGGAATCGCCGGTGTGAAATGTAATGACCAGCGGCCTCCCACGTTGAGGAATCTGAGAACAAACTGGATAAACCTCACCACCCGTGTATAAAATCTTACCATAAGTTCTGTAGCAGCAGGTACCGCTGCCAAGCAGATAACCGACATCATCCAGTGTATAGCACCCTCCAGATGAAAAGCAGGGAATAAGCACCTTCCTGTTAAGCATATTTGAATAGTTTCGGAATGTCTGAGAATTAAATAAAGCAAAATCAGCTATCCCATAAACAAGACCATGTACATGACAAGCCCTGGCAAAATGTTAAAGTTATCATAACGCAACTAAAATCTCTGAGGTTCCATGAGGGAATGAAGAAGCTAGGTATTTTATAGCCTGCACCAACGAACGTGAACACTCAATGGCTAAAGCATTAGGTTTCCGCAAAGGTGCCCAAGAAAAACCACCACCACAGTCCATTTAAAAGTACTAGCGGGACCATGTTCATATTACGCCCTCCGGGAGCTAACTGGTGTCCGTAGTTTGTCGCGTCCCGGGTGCAGAATCAGCTCCGGAACTGTAACGACCTTCTAAATCGGGAAGCTAATTATTTATTCCTTTATTTATTTTTAAATTCGCTCTTACAGGGGCCAAAAGAATAAGGGTGGACACTGTAACCGAACCAGGACCCACTCAGGAACCAAAATATATGGTGGGAACTTATGTCACCCCCGTTGTATTAAGATAATAACTGATAATAATTTTTAATAAAATTTTATTTTTTTTGTGGGTATACTTTTGCTTAAAATTGGTTCGCTGTGCAGGATGAAAGTGGAAACCAACCAATTTGACCAACAAGGACCACGACCGCACTCAAATTAAAGGGGGTACCACGACCCCAGGTGCCGATAACACTAAGGGCCTCGCGGATCCTGCAAATAATGGGTGAACCTGTCAAAATTGAAAGGTGACAAACAGCCTGTGTTTTCCTTCACTAAATTTAGAGGTGGGGAGGTTGAAAGTGATGTATATGAGCACTTCTGTGAACTCAGGAAACCGGTGAGTTGTAAAGCCTTTCGGTAACGAGTCAGCAATGTAAGAAGGGGAAAATGGTGATCTTTTGAAAATCTGACTAGATAATTCTAAAATTGCTCACAGGGTTTTTTTTTTGCTTTTTTTTTTTTGGGGGGGGAAATTGGCTAAAACTGATAACGTAATCATTTCTCCATATATATTTACTACACCCCATTGTGCATCAAGTGCTACAGAATTCTGTTCTGCCCCTCCACCATAACAGTACTCACCAATGTGCAAAGGGAAGGCAAGTGCCCTTGATTAACCCTCAGCCAGCGATAGCCACGGGTAGAACTGTGTAGCTGAAAGAAGGGCTGTAGCCCCAAACCGCTACAGATAACCCTGCAAATTAATAAAGCGAACACCAGTGCAAAGAATAAGAACGCTAAGAACATCCATCAGACATGTAGTAATGATTACTACGTGAGCTATGAGGAGCTGTTTCCCTTGACTGACAGCTCCTCTCACTACTGGGTTATGCTAGGAAAAAGGGGCCGTGCAGACCTGGTACCACACCTGTGGGTTCCACCCCGAGGATTCAGCTCTGCTTAAGCTAATAGGGTTTACATGTCAGGTAGATAAGAGGCCCTAGCTGATTGTTGTTCAGCTGCACTAACTTGTGTCCCTACTCATATAATTCATCAGTAGGCAGGAATTAAAAAACTGCAGGAGTGCTGGCCCAAATGAGCAGAGTGCCACCCTCTTGCTTACAGAGGTGACTTCATATTGTGAAGATTTGGGGTGGGAGATAGGGCAACTGCTTATGTGTGGGTTCATTAACTGCCGTTGTATGGGAGGATCCAAGCGCCCCAAAACGAAGCCTATATGTACCTGCATGGCACTCTGCCTGACTATCTCATGTATCCTTGAAGCTGCATCCACCGGGGGAGGGCAGGTACTATGTGTGAGTCTGGAAGCCTGCAGTGATACTAGCTGCTGTGCCCTGACCTACATCCCTCTCGTGCAGCCAGGGTGAGTGTATAAAGGTTCCCTGCAGCAGGAAGTGCACCATATGTGATCTGCTGCTGGCCAGCTGCACCGCGCTACCCATTCTACCAACTGGCGTGCAGTCACCACTGGGTTACAATGTGGTGGGTGGCCATTCCCCACCTCAGAATGCTCACAGATGTCTGCGCCTGCTCTGTTCACTAGAGATCCCCTGGCTCAAATATTGCAGCGGACGGGAAGGTTTTAGATGATTCCTACCTGCCGCGCTGCCGCATTTGTGCCTCGACAGGGAGAGCACCAAGGACGCTGAAAGCACAGCAAACCGGTGGCCCCCTCCCTAACAATCCTCTCCCTTACCACAGCTCCGCGGACCCATCTGTTCCAGCAGCGATTCTGCCCTGGGTCACCATGGGAGGAGAGACTAAACTGCTGGAGACAGGGGTTTATAAGCCCTGAGGGTGAGTATAGGAACAGGAAGGAGAATTTGTATGAGGAGACCATTGTATGGGACAGAGTTACCATTGGCAAAGCTTAAAAGGGGCTCTGAGGAAGGCGCCAGGTGGGGCGCCGAAACGCGTTGGAAGAAGTACTAAAAGGATGGAAATCTGACTGATGATTATCTGACTCTTTGGTGAGTTTTTTGTACACTTGAGCAGCGCGGACCGTGACACACCTATACTCCAATCATTTCTCTGGATACAACCACTGGTTAGTGGTCAGTGGAGGTCCTGCAGCAGCTTAGAGTATCTTCAAACGCCTTCAAGCCAGTTGTGGGGATCACAACTGAACCAGGTGAGTGTCTCCTCAGCACCACTCCACTGCTCTTAGTGTCACTAGTGATAGGGCACTATTGCGCCTCTTGTCCCCACCCTCTTATATTTTTACAGTAAAAGGGGGCTTGTCAGTCAGGAGGCAGCTGCCATAAACTGCAGTGCTCTACAGTATGTGCATGTAATGGTGCTGACATTCTTGTGCTTGGAAGGGTGGGGAGGCACCATTTAGCATTTCGCCTCAGGCAGCAGAGAGGGTAGGTTTACCCCTAGATGTAAGGCATGGCGGTAACATATGCTACAGTGTGCCCTGACAGCGACTCAGCTGTTAGCACTGTTGCTTGGCAGTTCTTGATTTAAATGCCATCAAGGACAATATCTACAAGGAGTTTGTATGTTCTTTCTGTGTTTGCATGGGTTTCCTCAAAGTACTCCGATTTCTTCTTATACTCCTAGCATATAGTGATAGGAAATTTGGATTTTTAGCACCATTGGGGACAAGTGATAATGATGTCTGTAAAGGGCTGTGGATGTTAATGGCATTATATAAGAGAGTAAAATAAAATGAAATACCGTAAACTAAAAACAAAACAGATAAAGTTACTTTAAAAAAAAGATGGAAACTGAAAGGTGAATATGCTATAAACAAAAAAAAAAAGAAACAACTATCAAATGCTGTAATGTTTTGGACCCATTATGTAGAAAGAGTTAAACTGTAAAAGATAGCAAAGTGTATTAAGATTTCTAGAGAACAAAACATTTTGCCTCGTCTATAACAAGGGCAGACATCTAAGGAAAGCTGCTGTCTTAAAACATCAGTATACTTAGGTTTTCTAGACTTCATCTCGGCTAATTGTATTTTTACACATATTCTCCTGGAACATAATTGATCCTTTGTGTCTGTATTACAAACCATGGCCACTTGATGTCATAAGAAAGGAAGGTTTAGGGCTCCTGGTTTTTATTTCTTTTGTGTCTGAAGTCCAGTACATACATTCCATTCATCCAGAATGCAAATTAGATATTTAGCAAAATAAAGTCTATGTAATCAGTTATGTGCCAGCCAGCAAATTACAAAACAGGAATATAGTAAAATGTCTATAGCAGGGTCAGCACAAAACTTTATTAATAGACTATAAGCCAGAAGGTAACCATTGCTTTGGCAAACTTTACCTCTTAATTTTGCTTTACCTGAAGTTTTTCCCTAGAGTGCTTCCTGCTGTGCTTGTCCTTGAAAACTGTGCCAACAAACAATATCATCTGGGCACAGTGTAGAAAAATGTTTTATGTGCTCATAAACACAAATAACCTTATGGGCAGCTTTTTCCAGCCATGAAAATGGAACAGAATGCAAATTGAAAGAAAAAACCCTCTTTTTGTATAGATTCAATTAAGCAAAAGTAGCATCCTCAAAATCTTCCAACTGTTTTAATTACTCCAGTTTTCTACATTCATCAGATACAATTTCGTGGAAAAAACTATTAATATATTACCTATTTCTAAAATTATGATGGTATAATAGACAGACAGATAGATAGATAGATAGATAGATAGATAGATAGATAGATAGATAGATACCAAGAAAAAAATCTCTCTGCAGCACACGGCTACTGCCAATATTGTACTCATGCTACCAAGCAATAAATGAGGAAATAATTTTAAAAACTTCCTTTTTTTTAAAAAAAAAAACTAATTATTCTTAGTTTTTATTTTCTGGGGGTCTTAGTACACACATTGGCCAATGTCTGCTTGGTCATCAACCATGTCACAGTGTCCCCAGGTCTGATGAGTCCTACGCTGACATCCCTGTCCTCCTTTTCCTCCCTGTCCCACTTCTAAGTCATCAACGTGGTTGATGAGCAAGCAGACATTGGCCAATGTGTGTTCTAAGAACCCCAGAAAATAAAAAATTAAGAATAATGAGTTTTTTTTAAAAAACTTACGTTTTTAAAAATGTTTCCTCATTTATTGCTTGGCAGCATGTGTACAATATTGGTAGTAACTGTATGCTGCAGAGAGTTTTTTTTCTTGGTATTTGACCCAGCGTCACTGCTAGCACCAGTTCACATTATTTCTTTGAGTGCTGTGCAGTTTTTTCTGTTTTATGTATAAGATGTGGAGTTGCTGGCTCCATGACTACACTTAGCACCCTCATCACCCACAGGTGGTCTGAGTTTGAGATGGTGTCCACCCACTTAGAAGTGGGACAGGGAGGAAAAGGAGGACAGGGATGTCAGCGCAGGACTCATCAGACCTCGGGGCACCATGACATGGTTGATGAGCAAGCAGACATTGGCCAATGTGTGTACTAAGAACCCCAGAAAATAAAGAATTAAGAATAATGAGTTTTTTGAAAAAAACATAAGTTTTTAAAATGTTTTCCTCATTTATTGCTTGGTAGCATGTGTACAATATTGGTAGTAGCTGTGTGCTGCAGAGAGATTTTTTTCTTCGTATTTGACCCAGCGTCACTGCTAGCACCAGTTCACATTATGTCTTTGAGTGCTGTGCAGTTTTTTTTTCTTTTTTATCGATAGATAGATAGATAGATAGATAGATAGATAGATAGATAGATGTAAGGCCGGCTTCACATCACATTGAAATCCAATCCGGTGCAGTCAGGGATGAACCTGACAGCCCCGGACCGAATTTGCAAACAGAACCAGAGGGCAAATATGCCCTCCAGTCCAATGTGCAGCAGGATGCCGCTAATTGCAGCTGCAGCTGCTGTTTATTCAAGATCGTGACTAGCAGGGAGCTAGCAGCGGTCCTGAAATTACAGCAGTGTGCAGCTGCCGGTGTCCGGTTTCCGGATCCTCCCGGATCGAGGCAATCTGGCCCCATAGACTCCCATGTTAGGGAGTGCCGGATTGCCCTGGATCCGGGAGAATCCGGCAGGATCTGATTTGGGGAGATTTTTCTCCCCGGACACAAAAATACTGCATGCTCCGATTTTGAGTCTGGGAGAAAAATCTGATTCCTTCTGGATTCTCCCAGACACATGGAACCAGAGAGCTGCCATCTGGCTCCATCTGGCCCCATAGGATACTATGGGGCCAAAATCCGGTCCAGGGCTGTCCGGTTTACACCAGACAGCCCTGGATCGGATTAAACTGTGATGTGAAGCCGGCCTTAGCTGGGTCTTTTGCAGCAAACAGCATCAACAAGCATCCAATCCAACCCACAACAACATTGTGTAGATAAAGTCACTAACAAAATTCTTGAATCCATTATCCCATTTTAATTCACTAGCCGCACAATCTCAAATACATCAATTGACCATATAAAGATTTATGGCAAATTTAACACCAAACTGAATTTATAAATGCATATCAATTTTATTATACATAATCAGATAACACAGGCTTTTAAAACCATCCCCTAAAACAACCCAAAGACAGTGTGGTTACAGCTTCATAATTTCATTACAGGCTTAGAAACCATAACGCAGTACAATCAAAGTTATTCCAGCATAAAATGAATATGTAATAATCCAATAGATCCTGTGACTCCTTTTTCCCTTACAATGTCCTCACTTTAGGACCAGGGATATGGGAGATACACTGTGTAGGTTCCCATTATACATCTTATTGCACATTTGCCCAGATCAAAAATTTACATGACCCCATGATTGTTTGCCTACCACGCCCACTGTTGCATGCTTTTTTTTAACATGGGACTCTATGGGAAACGCATGCATTAACGCAAGGTACATATATGTACCCTGCGTTAACGCATGCGTTAAAGCTAGCGCTAAAAATAAAAAAAGCCATAAAAATGGCATGGGAAAAAACAGCACCCTTGAACGCATCCTTCTAAAGGATGCACCCTCCTAAATGTGACCTTAGCCTTATTGCTTGCATTTAGACTGTGCCCCGACCCTAAGTTCTGGCATTTATGATTGGTTGCCCTCACACTAGTGGTCTGGGTGCTGAAGTTGAGTGTAAAAAAAAATGGTTTGGTGTCCACCATATTTTATACCTAGCACAGAGTAGGCAGAAAGCTGAGGCTGCAGACCCCTGCTGTGTGCTTTATCTCAGCTATGTATCAAAATACAGGGAACTCCATGCTGTTTTTTCTTTATTAGGTAAATAAATAATTTTAAAAAACAGCGTGGATTCCCCACAATTTTTTTTATACCCAGCCATGATAAACCACACAGCTGGGGGTTAGTATTCTCAGCCTGGGAAAGCCCATGCTTATTGGGCACACATCAGGCTAAAAATAGCAGCCTCTAACTTGTAACTACCCAAAAATTACCACATCCATTGGATGCCTCAAATCCTGGCACTTGACCTGGCTCATCCCAATTGTTCTGGTGCAGTGTTTATTGGGGTAATATAAGGGGTTAATAACAACTGTGATTTGTCAAAAAATCACAGCTGCCACAAAGTCCCGGATTAGTAATGGGAGAGGTGTGTATGAGACCCCCTATTACTAATTGGATAAGCAAAAAGAAATAAACACAAAACACAAAGAAAAACCTTTTATTAAAAAAAACCCCTCTTTCTCCAATATATTAGGGTGTTTTCACATTAGCGTTCCTCTCCGCAGCGTTCTGCAGAGGGGAGCCGCAATGTGAGCGCAGCACCGCAAGTCCCTATCTTTATAATGGGAGCGCACGGTGCTGCGCTTGACTGCGCATGACCGTGCGCACCCATTCACCCCCATATGTGATCTGTGCGCAGGCGGATGCCTGCGCACAAATCACCCAGTCTCGTCCGCACAAGAAATGCAACATGTTGCACCTGCAGGTCCATAGGTATGATGTCCCTTGAAAAACTCATTGAACTCAATGCCATTAATCTGTCATCGAGTTCAATGGTCCTGGATTACCAGATTATTGACTTTATTAGTGCTGGATTACCTGATTAACCAACACTATTGAAGTCAATAATCTGACATCTTTGAACTCACTCCCAGATTACAGTAATGCACAGTTATTCTGATAATTCAGGATTGAGTTCAATAAATTCACCTGAGGTGATTTCTCTGAGTTCAATGAGAAAATTCTGCACCAAACCTGCATCTTCTGGCAGAAAAACGCACCACAAATGCGACGCTTTTTTGGTGACTTTTGGCGTGAGTTTTTTTCTATGCCTTTAGGGTGGAAATACACTGCAAAAATGCCGCAAGAATTGGTTATGCAATGCCGGTTATCCAGCATTGAGTTTCATGAGTTTATCTGAGGTGAGTTTATTGAGTCCAATAAGAAAATCCTGCACCAAAAGTGAATCTCCTGGCAGAAAAACGCACTAAAAGAAAGATTCATTTTTTATCCTTTTTTTCATGCAGTTTTGTCACACAAATCCTTATTCCAGCAAGTCCATGAGAATTCTGAAGTTTTGAGCACATGTTGCTTTTTTTCACTTGCAGATACGATGCAGAAATAAATCTTTAGCATGTCAATTCTTGTAGCATTTTTGCAGTGTATTTCCACCCCAAATGCATGAAAACATATGGAGAAAATGAATGGCAAAACAACATAAAAAATGCGTTGTGTTCTTGAATGTTTTTTTTTCTGGAAGGAGATGCAGATTTGGTACAGAATTAAACTCATTAACCCCTTAAGGACCGAGTCACTTTGCAGCTTAATGACCGGACCATTTTTTGTAATTCTGACCACTCTCCCTTTATGAGGTAATATCTCTGGAACGCTTCAACGGATCCTAGCGATTCTGAGATTGTTTTTTCGTGACATATTGGGCTTCATGTTAGTATTAAATTTAGGTCGATAATTTTTGCGTTTATTTGTGAAAAAAAAAAAATTTGGCAAAAATTTTGAACATTTAGCAATTTTCAAATTTTTAATTTTTAATTTTTATTCTGCTAAACCAGAGAGTTATGTGCCACAAAATAGTTAATAAATAACATGTCCCACATGTCTACTTCACATCAGCACAATTTTGGAAGAAAAAAAAAAATTTGGTAGGACGTTATAAGGGTTCAAAGTTCATCAGCAATTATTCATTTTTCCAGCAAAATTTACAAAACCAATTTTTTAGTGACCACATCACATTTGAAGTCCCTTTGAGGAGTGTACATGACAGAAAACACCCAAAAGTGACACCATTCCAAAAACTGCACCCCTCAAGCTACTCAAAAGAAGATTATTAACCCTTCAGGTGCTTCACAGGAACTAAAATAAAGTTGAAGGAAAAAATGGACATTTTAATTTTTGTAACAAAAATGTTCTTTTGGCCTCAATTTTTTCATTTTCACATGGGCAACAGGATAAAATGCATCCTAAAATTTGTTGGGCAATTTCTCCTGAGTACACCGATACCTCATATATGGTCATAAACCACTGTTTGGGCGCACGGCAGGGGTCAGAAGGGAAGGAGCGCAATTTGAATTTTAGAGCCAATTTTCCGTTCAAAAAGTGAAATGGCGCTCCTTCACTTCTGAGCCTTGCCGTGCGCCCAAACAGTGGTTTATGACCACATATAAGGTATCGGTGTACTCAGGAGAAATTGCCCAACAAATTTTGGGATGTATTTTATCCCTTTGCCCATGTGAAACTGAAAAAATGTAGGCAAAAAGAATTTTTTTGTGAAATAAAAGTTTTTTTTTAATTTTTATGAATGAATTTGTGAAGCATCTGGGGGTTCAAAGTGCTCACTATGCATCTAGATACCTTCCTTAGGGGGTCTAGTTTCCAAAATGGGGTCATTTGTGGGGGAGCTCCAATGTGGAGACACACGGGGACCCTCCATACGCAACATGGTGTCTGCTAACAATTTGAATGGAAAATGAGCTCAAATTGTTAGCGGACACCATGTCGCGTTTGGAGAGCCCCTGTGTATCTCCACATTGGAGCTCCCCCACAAGTGACCCCATTTTGGAAACTAGACCCCCTAAGGAACGTATCTAGATGCATAGTGAGCACTTTGAACCCCCATATGTTTCAGAAATTCATCCGTAAAAATGAAAAGGCACTTTTTTTTCCACTAAAAAATTATTTTTTCATTATTACGGATCAATTTGTGAAGCATCTGGGGGTTCAAAGTGCTCACTATGTACCTAGATATGTTCCTTTGGGGGTCTAGTTTCCAAAATAGGGTCACTTGTGGGGGAGCTCCAATGTGGAGACACACAGGGACCCTCCAAACGCAACATGGTGTCCGCTAACAATTTGAGCTCATTTTCCATTCAAATTGTTAGCGGACACCATGTCGCGTTTGGAGGGTCCCCGTGTGTCTCCACATTGGAGCTTCCCCACAAGTGACCCCATTTTGGAAACTACACCCCCAAAGGAACATATCTAGATGCATAGTGAGCACTTTGAACCCCAGGTGCTTCACAAATTGATTCGTAAAAATGAAAAAAGAAACTTTTTGTGGAAAAAAACGTGCTTTTTCATTTTTATGGATGAATTTGTGAAGCATCTGGGAGTTCAAAGTGATCACTATGCATCTAGATACGTTCCTGTGGGGGTCTAGTTTCTAAAATGGGGTCACTTGTGGGGGAGCTCCAATGTTCAGGCACACAGGGAGGGGCTCACCATACCCGACATGGTTTCCGCTAACAATTGGAGCAAATTTTCTATTGAAATTGTTAGCGGACACCATGTCGCATATGGAGAACCCGTGTGCCACCAGCACAAGGGCAACTGGTAGAGTTGGGGTACAGCACCAGAAAATGCCGCCTCTAATGAATGTGCTATTTTCTTGGGTGGCTGTGGGTTGAAATTTGCAGCGTGGGGGATCCACAACATTTGAGTCTCTCCACACTGAGGATTCCAGTCAGCCAGCTACCAAGTTGTACCTGGCTGGCTACAAATACAGCGAAGGCTTTTTTTTATTTCTAGAACTAATTCTAGAAGAAAAAAAAATGACGTAGGGCTCCGCCATATTTTTGGTCCAGCCAGGTACAACTTGGCAGCTACAGACTGCCAGCAACCCCCAGCTGCCTCGTTGTACCTGGCTGCAACCAAAAATACAGCGAAGCCCATTTTTTTTTATTTCTAGAACTAATTCTAGAAAAAAAAATGACGTAGGGCTCCGCCATATTTTTGGTCCAGCCAGGTACAACTTGGCAGCTACAGACTGCCAGCAACCCCCAGCTGCCTCGTTGTACCTGGCTGCAACCAAAAATACAGCGAAGCCCATTTTTTTTTATTTCTAGAACTAATTCTAGAAAAAAAAATGACGTAGGGCTCCGCCATATTTTTGGCCCAGCCAGGTACAACTAGGCAGCTGGGGGCTGGAATCCTCAGCATGGAAAGGCCCAAGCGTTCTGGGCCCCCCATGCTGCGAATTGCAGCCCGCAGCCGCCCCAGAAAATGGCGCATTCATTGAAGCGCCATTTTCTGGCGCTGTACCCATGCTCTTCCAGTTGCCCTGGTGCCGGTGGCAAACTGGGTAATAAAGGGGTTAATGCCAGCTTTTTATTGGCAGCTGGCACTAAGCCCGAGATTCATAATATAGGGCCAATGTTAGACCCGCCATTAGGAATCTCTGGTAAATAGTCAGAAAATACACACATAGAAAAATCTTTTTATTTGAAAAAAAAACACAAACAAAATTCGGACTCCATCTTTATTATAAAGATCCGACGTAGTCCACAACGAAGGTCCCACGACGCTCGATCGCCTCCGACGTAGTCCACAATGAAGGTCCCACGACGCTCGATCGCCTCTGCTCAATCGAGAGACTGCAGCAAGGGATCAAGTCTCCTCTTCCTACAGTCTCAGGGGTCAGAGTTATGGTGCACTGTATGACAATGATCATTTATACAGTGCACCATGACTATGATCCCAGAGACTATAACAAGAGGACACTTGATCCCTTGTTGCACCCATCCATCCACCTATGCACCCATCATCCACGCACGCACATCCATGTACGCACATCCACGTACGCACATCCACGTGCTGACATCCACACATGCACACAACCACGCACATCCACGCATGCACACATCCACGCAGGCATGCTGACATCCACGCACATCCACACACACATCCACGTACATCCACATCCACGCACATCCACGTACGCACACATCCACGTACGCACACATCCACGCATGCACATTCACACACGCACATCCACGTACGCACATCCACGCACGCACATCCACGTACGCACATCCACGTGCGCACATCCACGTGCTGACATCCACGCATGCACACAACCACGCACGCACATCCACATCCACGCACGCATGCTGACATCCACGCACATCCACACACACATCCACGTACATCCACATCCACGCACATCCACGTACGCACACATCCACGTACATCCACATCCACGCACATCCACACACACATCCACGTACATCCACATCCACGCACATCCACGTACGCACACATCCACGTACGCACACATGCACGCACGCACATTCACACACGCACATCCACGTACGCACATCCACGTACGCACATCCACGCACGCACATCCACGTACGCACATCCACGTACGCACATCCACGTACGCACATCCACGCACACCCATCCATCCACCCATCCATCTATTCATTCATTCATACTTACCCATCGATGAGAAGGAGGAGCCACACCGGAGACTGCAGAGGACTCGGAGGCCGACGGTGCAGGCGCGTGCAGACCGGAATAGGTGAGTAGGAGCAGAGGGGTGGGCAGGAGCAGAGGGGTGGGCAGGAGCAGGGGGGTGGGTAGGAGCAGTGGGGTGGGTAGGAGCAGGGGGGAGGGAGCCCTGCAACTCGACCGGCGGGCACATGAGCCCGCCGGTAGAAACACCAGGGTAGCGGGTGGATGGCGGGGAGCGGTATGGGGGGGTGCCGGCCGGACACAGGGGGGAATGGCACAGGGGGGGCTGGACAGCACACAGGGGAGGCTAGACAGGACACAGGGGGAGGCTGGATGGAGCGGGGACAGGACACAGGGGGCCCGGAGCATTAGATAATGGTCGGCGGGTGCAGTGCAGCCCGCCGGCATATAAGTATGTTTGGGGGGGGGGAAGGGGGGGCTAGGGGTTAACAGGGGACCAGGCAAGAGTAGTGGAGGGGCAGTGGGCAGAGGCAGGGAATGTGTGCAGGAGCCGGGCACAGCTGACAGCCCGGCTCCTGCAGCGATCGCACAGGGAAATGCTCATATTCAGCATTTCCCTGCTCGATCATGATGTGATCGGTCGGTCAGATTGACTGACCGATCACATCGCTCTGAGTGTGGGGACCAGTAAAAAGGGTCCCCACACCTCTGCCCCTGACCCTCAGCTGTCACTGACAGCTTTTAGAATTGAACTGTCACTGTTCGTTTAGGAGCAGTGACAGTTCAAAGCCATGACGAGTATACTCGTCATGATGCGGGAACTGACAGCTTTTCATGACGAGTATACTCGTCATTAGTCGTTAAGAGGTTAAACTCAGGTGATTTGATTGAACTCATTTCCAGATTCCGCGGTTACCCTGCATCGAGTTCAATAGCGCCGGATTACTGAATTATTGACTTCAATGGTGCCGGTTAATCTGGTAATCTGGCACCATTTAAGTAAATAATCTGGTAATCGGGCACCATTAAATTCAATGCCAGATTATTGGAATTGAGTTTAATGACTGATTATCAGAATTGAGTTTAATGAGTTCACCTGAGGTACCGTAATAGTTGGGTTACCATAGTAGCCACACAGCTGTGACCTAAAATGAACTCACTGATGTCACTGCTCTTGCAGCTGCGGCTCCATCAGTGTGTTCCACAGCCTGCTGTGATTGGCAATGTCTTCTTATGTGACCACATACTGCAATCTCAGGATGTAGCAGACCCTTGATCTTCATGCAATGTCATGCCTGTGGATTAGGTGGGATCTGCAGACATGTTTTGGGGGTTAATAAATTGGAGAAAGATGATGTTTTTTTTTTTTTTTTTAAATAATGAATTTTTCTCTGTGTTTTGTGTTTATTTCTTTTGATTTACACGATTGGTAATGAGGAGGTCTCATAGACACCTTTATTATTACTTATCCAGGGCTTTGTTGCAGCTGTGATTTCTTCACAAATCACAACTGTCATTAACCCCTTGTACTACCCCGATTGCCACCCCACCAGGGCAATCAGGATGAGCTGGGTAACGTAGTAGGATTTGGCACATCTAATGAATGCACCAATTCAATTGCAGTTGCAAGCTGTTA
Organism: Allobates femoralis; assembly: GCA_033576535.1. NCBI lineage: Eukaryota > Metazoa > Chordata > Amphibia > Anura > Aromobatidae > Allobates > Allobates femoralis. The sequence continues at coordinate 522,053,463 of JARQOC010000002.1, forward strand.
TAATTGATCTAGAGAGGGCCCAATAACCATGGACCTCCCCATGCTAAGGCCACGTGCACACGTTAAGTATTTGATGATTTTTTTACCTCAAGATTTGTAGCCAAAACCAGGAGTGGATAATTAAATACAGAAGTGGTGACGTGTTTCTATTCTACTTTCCCTCTGATTGTTCCACTCCTGGTTTTGTCTACAAATCCGAAGGTAAAAAACTCATCAAATACTCAGCATGTTCACGTGGCCTAAGAATACTAACCCCAAGGTGTTTTTTTAATCTTGGCTGGGTATCAAAATTGGGGGGAACCCACAACGTTTATTTTAATTATTTGTTTAAAAAATTAGAAAAAAATTGTGCTGGGTCCCTCATGTTTTGATACCCAGGCAAGATAAAGCACACAGCTGGGGGATGTAGCTTCCAGCTGTCTGTTTAATCTGTGCTGAGTATCAAATATGAGGGGCTCCACACAATGCTTTCCAATTATTAATTTTTACACTCCATTTCGGGTCCCAGACAGCTAGTGTGAGGGCAACCAAGTACAGACTCTGGCACAGAGGGTGGGGGTGCAGTCTGACTGCAGCCAATCACAGAGGCTTTCACAGACGGTGGGCAGGGGAAGCAAGGGAATATTTATAAGGTTTAATGAGCAGACCCATAAGCAGTGCGACAGCAGTGTGGAAACTCGGTAAGTACAATTGTCCTGCTTAATTCCTATTTTTGCTTCTTTCTGCAGCCTTCTAGCCCTCACTACCCCCATTGTATAGCACTAAAGTTCCCTGTAGACTTATATGGGGTTTGGGGTCTGTCCTCAAGTTTGGGTCAAGTCCAGTCCCAAACTGGTAATATTTAAAAATTCGGGCCAGATCTGGTGAAGCCAAACTGTCTTTGAGTTCACATATCTCTACTGTCTACTCTAACCCAGTATAAACTTTACATGTTCCTTTATCTGCTAAACCAGATTCAAAATTTAGTTTTTATTCCTTCATACTAAGAGCTTCTAAGCATTAAAGTATACGTCTACTATATAATTGCCTAATCGTGTTTGTCACGGAAATCGCACGCCAGCGCTCATTGGTCGCCGGCAGTCGCGGCGACCAATGAGCGGCAGCATATGCAAAAGAGCATTCAAAATTCACGCCGTGGCTCATGTACTGCCGTATAGAGGTCCGCAGCGAGCCAGCCGGGAGATGACCGGCGTCAGCAGCAGTAGTACCCCTAGCGGGATTCAAATCCCCCACCAAGCTGCGCTACTCATCTGATTGGTCGCCGCGACTGGCGGCGACCAATCAGAGAACAAGAGCATGGCTTGGGTGCAGTTTGAACTGCTGCTCATAGTATGACGCACTTCACTCCTGTTTACAAGGCTGCCACTCATAGTGTGATGCACTTCATTGCTGTTTACAAGGCTATCAGTCATAGTGTGACGCACTTCACTCCTGTTTACAAGGCTGTCAGTCATAGTGTGACGCACTTCACTCCTGTCCAGAAGGCTGTCAGTCATAGTGTGACTCAGTTCACCCCTGTTTGCAAGGCTATCAGTCATACTGTGACGCAGATCACTCCTATTTATAAGGCTGTCAGTCATAGTGCGACGCAGTTCACTCCTGTTCACAAGGCTGTCAGTCATAGTGTGACGCACTTCACTCCTGTTTACAAGGTCTGACAGTCATAGTGTGACACACTTCACTCCTGTCTACAAGGCTGTCAGTCATAGTGTGACACACTTCACTCCTGTCTACAAGGCTGCCGCTCATAGTGTGACGCACTTCACTCTTGTCTACAAGGCTGCCGCTCATAGTGTGATGCAGTTAAACTCCTGTCTGCAAGGCTGTCAGTCATCGTGTGACACACTTCACTCCTGTCTACAAGGTCTGTCAGTCATAGTGTGACGCACTTCACTCCTATGCACAAGGCTGTCAGTCATACTGCGACACAGTTCATTCCTGTTTACAAGGCTGTCAGTCATAGTGTGACACAATTCACTCCTTTATTCAAGGCTGTCTGTCATAGTGTGACGCACTTCACTCCTATTTACAAGGCTGTCAGTCATAGTGTGACGCACTTCACTCCTGTTTACAAGGTCTGTCAGTCATAGTGTAACGCACTTCACTCCTGTGTACAAGGTCTGTCAGTCATGGTGTGACACATTTCACTCCTGTCTACAAGGCTGTCAGTCATAGTGTGACGCACTTCACTCCTGTTTAAAAGGCTGTCAGCCATAGCGTGACCACTTCACTCCTGTTTACAAGGTCTGTCAGTCATAGTGTGACGCACTTCACTCCTGTCTACAAGGCTGTCAGTTATAGTGTGACAAACTTCACTCCTGTTTACAAGGCTGTCAGTCATAGTGTGATGCACTTCACTCCTGTTTACAAGGCTGTCAGTCATAGTGTGACACACTTCACTCCTGTTTACAAGGTCTGTCAGTCATAGTGTGCTGTTCTTCAGTCACATTTACTTCACACATTGTGTCAGTGACAGTCTGAACTACTTCAGTTACGCTTATTCAATGGGTTTAATTGGACGTAATCGCAAATACGCCAATGACAATGACAGAAAAGCTGCAGAAGCAGTGATGCGATTACAACGTCGACACCAAGAGTCACCACAACAAACTGCCGTGAGTCAAGCCCAGGATGCAGTATGTCACAGATGTCATTTGCAACAGGAGACACCACAACAAACTGCTGCCAGATAAGCCCAAGATGCCAAATCTCATAGACAGTGTCAGCTGAATGAATCTCCAGAAGACAGGGCAAAGAGACAACAACATGTTCGCGCCATTCATACAACACAAATGCTCTACCAACTAAGGCAAGCCCAGGAGAAAATTCAATAGACACGATAGACACATAGGTAGATGTTAGATAGATATCGTGTATTCATTGCATTATTCTTAAATTTTCATAACCAAACTACATACATACTCTAGAATACCCGATGAGTTAGAATCGGGCTACCATCTAGTATATTATATAGTACAAAACAAACACAATACTAGAAATTAACCAGCATCTCCTAATACAACACAGTGGGTGTGAACAGGTGAAAACTACTATGACTGCCTACTATTCAAACAAAAAAATACAGCACTACTCCGTAAAGGCTAAAATGTATGCAGAACCTTGAATATATGACATTTATTCTGCAATACTGATATATGGTATATACAGTTGTGGCCAAAAGTATTGACACCCCTGCAATTCTGTCAGATAATACTCAGTTTCTTCCTGAAAATGATTGCAATTACAAATTCTTTGGTATTATTATCTTCATTTAATTTGTCTTCAATGAAAAAACACAAAAGAGAATGAAGCAAAAAGCAAAACATTGATCATTTCACACAAAACTCCAAAAATGGGCCAGACAAAAGTATTGGCACCCTCAGCTTAATACTTGGTTGCACAACCTTTAGCCAAAATAACTGTGATCAACCGCATCCGGTAACCATCAATGAGTTTCTTACAATGCTCTGCTGGAATTTTAGACCATTCTTCTTTGGCAAACTGTTCCAGGTCCCTGATATTTGAAGGATGCCTTCTCCAAACTGACATTTTTAGATCTCTCCACAGGTGTTCTATGGGATTCAGGTCTGGACTCATTGCTGGCCACCTTAGAAGTCTCCAGTGCTTTCTCTAAAACCATTTTCTAGTGCTTTTTGAAGTGTGTTTTGGGTCATTGTCCTACTAGAAGAACCATGACCTCTGAGGGAGACCCAGCTTTCTCATACTGGGCCCTACATTATGCTGCAAAATTTGTTGGTAGTCTTCAGACTTCATAATGCCATGCACATGTGGAGCCCACTGGGACAGGGTACTCGGTACCGGACCAGGGTTCTGCTGGGGGATGTCACGGCGGTCCTGGTCCGGACCGTGTCCCAGGCCCGCACAATAAAATGGGGGTTTACTTACAGGGGATTTGTCAGTCGTGACACCACACACGGGTTGTGGTCAGGGTGACCACCGCTGCTGACGAACCTCCGAGGATGATGTTTTAGCAGCTTAGATGGAATGACTCTCCGCAGGTAGATCTGGTTCCCCGGGGCAGTGATAGTAATGTCAGTGATGGTTGTTATAGCTGTTGCAGAAAAAGGGGATGATGAGGAGATGGCTCCTGACAGAGTCAAATGGAGGACTAACAGTTCCGCATACCTGAAATCAGACACAGACACCGTAGTAGGGTTCACCCAGGTTTACTTCTCCGTCTCTCTTGTCAGATAGTACACGGTAAATACAGTTCTTTACAGCTTTGCTATATTGAATCCGGTATACTGAACCCACTGCAGCCAGGTTATCTCTCCTAGACTCATCGGTCCCTCTACATGTCCTTTCAGGCTTGTTCTCGTTGTTTCCCTTTAAAGTGAATTGCGGAGCGGCAGCTTGGTCCTCAATAGCAGCTTCCCCCCTAAATCTCTGGGCGGTAAGCCGGGTCCTCTCAGTCGCTGCTGTGTCCCCAATCCTCCGGTGGGAATACAGATCTGGAGTCTGTGTTTCCCATCAGTTTGTCTGGGGCACCGGGTATATCTTCAGCCCCCCTCAGAGCTGACACTCTGGTTTCAGCCTAACCTCAGGTATCCCTGTATCTCAAGGGATCACCGGGTCCTTTCCTTCCCGTGTAACTTCCTAATATATTAAGGGAGGCTCTCCTGTCAGTCAGCTGCTGGACCTCACAACTTCCCTGGACCTGATGGTACTGGTCCTCTCAGCCTACTCCGGCCTACTCCTTGGTCTTCATCTGTTCTGCTCAGCACCCACTGGCCTACTGGTCTTTTCTGCTCAGCACTTGCCTACTGGCTAATCGCTTCCTGTTGCTCCCTTATATACTCATCTGTTACCATGACTATGCTCATCCACTCATATCTAGCCCTACTACCCCTTGCCTGCCTAGAGTCCCAGGCGCCGGGTTAGGTCCCCATATCAGTGGATATGTGTGTTGAGGTGTTTGTTAAACAAACTGTCTACCCTCCTGCCTGGCTGCAGTTTCCACCTGTGGCCACCCTGACCGCAGGGGCGCCACACACACGGTCAAACAGTCCAGTGCCAGAGGCAGCAAAGCAGCCCCAAAACATCAGAGAACCTCTGCCATGTTTGACTGTAGGGACCGTGTTCTTTTCTTTGAATGCCTCTTTTTTTTTACACTGTTGTACCCTCGGACTGCAGGGCAGCTTGAACTTGTTTGGATGTTAGTCGAGGTTCTTGATCCACCATCCGCACAATCTTGCGTTGCCATGGGCTTTAAACTTTTTGATGACACTGCGCACGGTAGACACAGGAACATTCACGTGTTTGGAGATGGACTTGTAGCCTTGAGATTGTTCATGCTTCCTCACAATTTGGTTTCTCAAGTCCTCTGACAGTTCTTTGGTCTTCTTTCTTTTCTCCATGCTCAATGTGATACACGCAAGGACACAGGACAGTGGTTGAGTCAACTTTAATCCATGTGAACTGGCTGCAAGTGTGATTTAGTTATTGCCAACACCTGTTAGGTGCCACAGGTAAGTTACAGGTGCTGTTAATTACACAAATTAGAGAAGCATCACATGATTTTTCTAACAGTGTAATACTTTTGTCCACCCCCTTTTTTATGTTTGGTGTGGAATTATATCCAATTTGGCTTTAGGACAATTCTTTTTGTGTTTTTTCATTGAAGACAAATTAAATGAAGATAATAATACCAAAGAATTTGTGATTGCAATCATTTTCAGGAAGAAACTGAGTATTATCTGACAGAATTGCAGGGTGTCAATAATTTTGGCCACAACTGTATATAAAATATAGGTACTTAGAAGATAAATTTTGTAAATTCATGATAGCCTATTAAACGTGATGAGGTGTAACTTTATTTGATGGGAACTAAAACAGGATATTTGTTAAACATGCTTCTTCTGAGCTGAAAGCATACAAATTTAAAGAGCAGGTAGGATGAAACACATTAAAAATAGCCTCAGACTCATGAGAGGAATGCTCAGCCAAGTATGGAGATGGCAGGGCTGCATTGGAACTTAAAATTAGCAATGGTACACTAACCACAGCAGAAGAGATAGATGAGCAAATTAATCCAAGTGGAGTTGATTTCTACTTGAATTTCATAAAATCTGCATTTACCTTAAAGTAGATTTTTTGTAATTTGATTCCTCACAGATTCAGCCAAATGACCACCACTGGACACCATTTTTCTGACCCATGGAATGCCATCAAAATGTTAAAAAAAAGTTAATAAAGAAAACTTTATCCTCTCCTCTTTGGCCCCTCTGGTATTTACCGTTATTTGGTGCAACTTTTGTTTGGGGTCAGTAGCACTAAAATTCCCTGGGATTAAGGGCCCGTTAAACGCTTCAATGTCTCAGCAATCCGACCAACGATCCAACTTGACCTGGATTGCTTGAACGATGTTCAATGGTCGCTGGTGAGGTGTCACATGTACAGATATCGTGAGGCTGCAACGATTCCGTGACAAGTGAATGATACTTGCAGTCGTTTGGTCGCCTACGTCCTTCAGTTCTGAAAAGGCAAAGTTGTAAACAAGATCGTTATCATGGTGTCCACACACGATGATGCAGCAGATTGAACGTACGAACAATGACAGATTTATGGTCCTGTTCACAAAACTGCGATCAACAATCAGCCGACTTATCGTTGGTCGTATCTACGTGTCACTTACAACAATGTCGTTACGACGTCGTTGCTCCGCCCCAAAAGCCGTGACATACCAACAATATCGTTCACGATATCGTAGCGTGTAATGGGCCCTTTAGGTTGCTAAGCCAAGGATTCTGATTTGACAGTCTTGGGAGAGTTCTGCACGTGCACACGCACAGGTAACGACAAATGACCTCTTTGCGTGTACTGCGACCTTTGTGAAGGTGAGACAAGGACTAGATGGGTGGTGGTGAGGTGAGAATAAGTACACTTATTTCTTATATGACAGGCTACATTCATACTGTGCATTTTGGCTGTGTTTTGTGAGGATCCGTTTTTGGTGCAGAAACTGACCCCACAGCTTAATAAGGGTCATTATTAGATTTTCACTAGCAAATTTTAATTTGGCCTGATCTGCTTATTTCTACTTCCCAGTCAACATTGTACAAACTCTTCTCATATCAAGGAAACCTTTTACCATTCACAGCCCTCTTTTATATGTAAACTATGTAAGCTTCACAAGTTTCAAAATCTGTGGGAAGACCTAAATTTCCAGGCACTACTCCTCATGTTCCTCCTTGCACAAAGAAGGAGGTAGCAGTCTTGCTGCTGGGTTGCTGCCCTCCTACGGCCCCCTCCACATCTCCTAAAGTACTGGCCTGTCTCCTGGTATCTGTTCCATGCTCTGGACAATGTGCTGACAGACACAGCTACCTTCCTCACATTGATGTGCCATCCTGTATGAGCTGCACTATCTGAGCAACTTCTAAAGGTTTTAGACATTGCTTCAAGCTACCTCTAGGGGTGGGAGCAATGACAAAATGCAAATGTTACCAAAACAACAGCAACAAAGAATGAGAACAGAGAAATGGTCTGTGGTCATCACCAGGGGCTGGCTGGCAAATTTTAGCCTTGAGGGCAAGAACACAACAGAGGTCCATGAGTATAGGCTCACCCTTAAAGGGGTTGTCGAATCTTAACATACATGTCTACAGTCACTATATGTGACGACAGACTTGTGAATCCTCACATCATGTTGTCTAGTGCCGGCGCTGGGAACAGGCGGTCTTGTGATGGCATACATGTGATATGTATATTCCCAGCTACATTCCGACTAGACTATTTCTGGCCTTGCTCAGTACAGTTGCATTAAGTGAGGTTTAGAAGTCTTGTCGACATGTGACCGCATGTATGCAAATCACATACTTGCAGTCACATGCCTGCCAAATCACCACAGCACTGTGAGGATTCACAAGTCTGCAGTCACATAGAATGACAGTGACTGCAGACTTGTGGCTTAAACCTGGACAATCCCTTTAACATGTTTACCTCTGGCTGCTTCATAGGCGATATTCACATTACTGTATTGTATGAGTACTGCCTGTGCACTCAGATCAGCTCAGATGAGTGTTTCTATAGGTCAGATAAATCACACATTATGCTCATGTAGCACTATTTTTAAACTGGATATACGTTTTTAGATAGGAAGTAAAGCATAGTAAGGCTAGGGTCACATGAACATTTTCAGTGTGTCCCTGGGGGTCACCCTGAAAACATAGGCTTTGTCAGCAATAGCGCAGTGTTAACGCCATGTTAGCACCACGTTGCTGCTGCCAATACTTATGGAGGCCCCACACCTAACGCTTTCTGGAGTGTCTTTTCTTGAATTAGGAAATACCGCGAGAATTCAAACACCGGCACTGAGATGCCGGCGTTTGACTCCCGTTAGGGGCGGGATCTCCATAGGTAAGTATTGGCAGAGGTAATGCGTGCTAACACGGTGCTATGTTTTCAGCGTGACTCCCTGGGATGCACTGAAAACGTGAGTGTGACCCCAGCCTTACAGGACAATCTGATGTGCAGCAAAGTTCAGTCTCTGGCAATAAGTCACAGAGAGCAGTCACTGTCTGACTTAACTATATAGAATCCTGTGAGAACTTGTCAGGGGTGATCATTATTCTTTTACCCTGACCCTATGCTCACCTCATACTTAGTACTAGGAGCAATATATGACGTCACTTCAGCAGACACAGCCAACAATATGCAGTGTGACCGTATCTATATCACCATGATGTAACTGGACCGGCATCTGGTCCAGGGGTGCACAACATTTTTCAAGCCAAGAAACAGATTCATGCTGAATCAATCCAAAGGGCCACTTACATGAATACATCACCACAACCAACTTTTGAGCATTTGAGGAGTTGGAGACTTTCTGCTTCAAAAACTCAGTGTAACCACACCATACTGTACGCTGAGTTTTTGGAGTTAAAAAATACATTGAGGATTTTTCAGTTTTAACATAGCCATGAAGTACATTATGGTTTGCTACATATGTACAAGATTAGAACCACCGTCAGTGGATTAATCCAGTGACAGAACAACCATCAGTAGAGGAATGCAGAACCAAAACCACCATCAGTTAGATGAATGCAGGGCCAAAGCCACCATCAGCAGATGAATGCATGGCCAGAAACGCCAACTACAAATAAATGCAGGGCCATAACCACCATCAGTGGAGGAATGCAGCGATAAAACCACCATCAGTAGATGAATGTAGTGACAGAACAACTGTCAGGACATCAATGCAGCAACAGAACCACCATCAGTAGATGAATGCAGCAGTAGAATTACCATCAGGAGATAAATGCAGGGACAGAACCACCATCAGTAGATGAATACAGCAACAGAACCACCATCAGTAGATGAATCCAGCAACAGAACTGTCAAGCCCAGGCTTTGGGGTACTCAGGTATCAGGCTTCAGGGGTTAACTGCTGTGTCACGGGAAATAGCGGCCGTGCCTGATCCCGTGTCCTGGGCCTATCTTTGAAAAGGGGTTGATATTTACAGGGGATTATATACAGTTTTGTCGTCACACCAACTGTAGTTTCTGGTGAGATGTCACCAGCGCCGCCACAGTCCGCCGGAGGTGGATGGTACAGCAGCAAGTTGGTGAAGCCCTCCACAGGTAGGACTGGATCTTCAGGGCAGCGTTCCTGTTTGGAAACAAGTTCATTGGAAGGAATACAGGCAAAGTCAAAATTCACTTTTCATCCGGGTACTTTACTGTTCACTTGCATGCATGCACAGTTAGGGTACCTTTACACGCCGCTACAACAGGATGGATACAATCCGCTACTTCACGTGCACGAGCACGCCCAAACGGTTACAAACGGTAAACGCACCCTCTTCACACGCCGCCACAAGGTGCGCTACGCTACGCTACATCTGTAACTAGCTACATCGCCGGGTGTCTCAAGTAGCCATCTGTAGCTCAGCCTATCAGCTTTACACGCCGCCACCACAGAGTGATCTGGGAGGAACAAAGGCAGGACGTAAAACAAATAGGCGTGCCACAGTCCTGTACGCCGCGCCCAAACCACAACCATTGGCCAACACTACCGAGTTGTGATTGGGCACGACGGAAAGGGCGGATGGGCGAGACGTGACGTACTAGTGATCGGAGTGCGGCACGGAATAAGCGGTTGTGACATGGCGGAGCATGGCGAATGCATCGAAATCGATGGTAATGCGTCACGCTGGAGCGGTGGCCAGTCACATACCCCGTGTGTATAAAAGTAGCGGTCCTGGGCTATGTGTGCGTAGTAGAAGTGTTTGCCTTGTCACGCACGATCAGCGCTTGTGACAGCGGCGTGTGGCGATTGCGCTGAGGTGCGTTTGTGCGACACACAGTAGCGGCTTACAACACACAGTATGTGCGTTTTCTGTTGAAATTCTATCTGTGTCAACTCTGGCTAACTATGTGTGAATACAGGCTGAATGGTGTTAATATATCTGCTTACAGATGTGAATGTAGTGGAACAGCTCCCAAGGCAACATGTCAAAGATCTGTGTGACACTGTATTTGAAAACACCTGAGAAGAATATGTCCTGCATCAATGTGCTGTGTGCAGGGGACCCTCTGCCTACAACAAAATAAAGGCTCATGTACGCAAAATGGCCACAAACACTGTTGGGCAAAAGACTTGTAAAAAAACATGGCTACCCACACATATTGTCTGCACAATCCCAGCCAATAGGTGTCTATGACATCCCTGGCCCCCACCAAAACCTTCATCACATTGCCCTCCTCCACCAAGTAATCAGGCTCACACAGATTATTTTGGATCCAACATAAAAATTTTTAATATAATGCATTAATCGTGACCTTGGATTGGAAAGAAAAAAAAAACAGAAAGTAAAAACAATGGACAATTAAAGTGCATGTCACATTCTTGAACCACATTAAAGGGATAACAAATTGACCACACATTGAAACCTGTGCAGCAACACAAAAAAAAAAAAAGCATACCTAAACTAACTAACTAACTAACGAAACCTTATGCACATAATGAAACCAAAGATCCAGAAAATGGTAAACAAAAAAGAAAAGGGGCGCAGCTAACCTGCTGTCACCTCCATTGCAACCTCAAATACATATCCCAGAGCCAGCCACACTACATGGCCTGGTTCTGCCAGCTCACTGCACCAGACCCATTGAAGTAGGAGCAGTAAGCTTCTCTACTGTCCCTGGCCTCCTGCCGAGTGCGGCCATGGCTCTGCGGCTGGAGTGGCACAATCACATGGCCCTCATCACGCCAAGACCCTGGACGGAGCTCCCCTGTTGTAGCGTCTGCATTATCTACATAACCTCCTGGCGTGTATGATGCTCTATCCCTACGACGCAGGAAGTTGTGCAGCACACAGCAGGCCAGCACTACCGCGTCAATAGACTCCGGTTTCATATGTATAGGCGTATGAAAAACCCGGAATCTATTCGCCATTATCCCAAACGCATTTTCAACTACTCGGCGGGCCCGGGATAGCCGGTAGTTGAAAATGCGTCTCTCAGAAGTAAGGACCCTCTGGGGATATGGCCGCAGTAGGTGTTCCTGAAGTGGGAATGCTTCATCCGCCACAAACGCAAAGTTGAGATGCTCGGTCGTGTCCTCATTTGAGGGGAAGTTTAGCCCACCACTCCCTTGTAGTGTTGCCAAGGAGCTGCGTGCAAACACTCCCCCATCTGAGTTGCGACCGTTCATTCCAACATCCACGTAGAGGAACTCATAGTGCGCATCCACTACAGCCATGAGGATTATACTACAATACCCTTTGTAATTGAAAAACAAAGAGCCAGAGTTGGCAGGTTTGGTAATCCTCACGTGCTTACCATCCAATGCCCCGCCACAGTTGGGGAAGTTCCACCGGGTTTCAAAGCCTCGGGCTACTTCCAGCCATTCTGCGGCGGTTAGAGGCATTTTCATGTAGGCTGGCTGCAGAGCTCTCCAGATGGCCCAACACGTTTCAGGGATCAGGCGGCTCAGCAGGGGCAGGGAGACACGTGACAAGTATGTGAGGGATGTCATGGACTGCCCTGTAGCCAGGAACCGCAAAGTGATAGCCAACCGCTCAGCAGCTGATACTGATGGTCGCATTATAGTGTCCTGACGCGCTATCATTGGCCCAACACGCTCCAATAGGAAGGTGAAACAGTCCTCGGACATACAGAGATAGTTTCGGTAATTATCAGGACTGTTAAGCTCCAGCTCCCGCAACAGCTGCATGTGGCCCCGGGTTACCCACCTGCGAAGCCAATCCCAGGTCCACAACCGCCGCTGTCTGCGCCTCATCAACCTTTCATACCGATCCTGAAGCCACATTTGCTCTTCCACCAACGCAAGAGCCACGATAACATTGCGGTCATGGATATTCTGCATCCTCAATATCAGCACCTGTAGATGAGAATACACAACATGAGTACATAGAACAATATGTGGCCATGTCAGCAGGTTAAGCAAGCTACACCTCTTTTCGATGACACACTATAGCCAAGTGGATGGGATCTCTCGTGTGGGCCCAAAACACATCCCTGAAGCAAGGGACGGCAAACACCCATTAGTCACCCCAAACAAAATGGAACACGGCCAATGATAGTGGCCTCCTATACATCAACTTCAATCGGAGGGTCTCAAAGTCAAACATCTGCACCTAGGTGAGTTAGAAAGGGACATGTGTCACCAATAATGTTGCTCAAAAATGTGCCAGAATCCATTAGACAGACCATAATTAAAATTGGATAAAAAAAAAAAACCTAAAAAAAAACTTACGTACCACGATATGTCAGGTTGAGTAAGCCTACATGAACCAAACAACATTGCACATGAGTGAGGATGGTTAACAATGGTTACATATGTTTTTGCTGGTGTTATTTTTGCTACACATCTGTGCTATGTCTGGAGCGCCACACCTCAAAGCCATGTGTGATCCTATCCCCGTTGGACCCAGTCTCCATTGGCCACAACCAGTATGCAGAAATCGATCCAGTCGACATGAGTAACACATTTCTGTCTACAGTCCTGCAGCCATTCTCCTGTATGGTGTCTGGAAACAAACACAGCAATGTATCTCTACAAAAATGTGAAGCCCCAGACAAAATGCCTACTCAAATTCAACAAAGTACACTATATCGTCCCCAACAATACAAACCCCTATATAGTCAGCTCAAGCAGTCTTCTGCGCTCGCCAATAACATCAACATATGCACCCCACCCACCGCAAAGTTCATGTGTGTCCACAAATACTTACTTAATGGGTCTGGCCAGCAAGCGTAATGTTTGCCGGAATGCGCAGCTTTTCAAGGGCCGCCAACCTATCACGAATCAGCGATCTCCACCAATTAGCGGCAGTTAATTCCGCACCCAGGTGTCCCATCACGATGTGCATAATTGTGTCCGCTGTGATTGGTTTAGCGGACTATAAAGCCAGGCCAATGGCCACTACACCTTGTCCAGACGTCGATGTGCATTGAGCTACTGGTGTCCTGTTTGACTTCTGTTGCTCTGACGGTAAGCCTTCTCTAGCGGTTTCAATGAAATTGTAATGAACGCAGATGCTTCTGTCACAGGCCGCTTAGGCAATGTGTGTATGGGCATGTTTGATACGGCATGTAATTGTTGCCCTGTATTAATACATATGGCTACGTTATTCTCTGTAGGGCAATAGCCATGTAGTGCCTCTACTTGCATTGTGTAAGTATAGATTGCACCTTGATGTTATTTTCGATGCCAACAGATAAAGGTGTGTTTTTTGCCGGAACTTCACATCACCATTTGATGGGTGGAATTATTGACCCGTTCATTCCAGGGATGTTTGGTACATGTGTTAAAAGTGTTGTCCCATGGCTGTTGGAACACCAACATGATCATGTGTGTGCCCATTAGATGTAGTATGTGCAGTGTTGGCACACACCCAGCCCTCCTTTCCCATATGGTTAACCTTAACCATTTGGGACAGTGCACAGGTACTAGCTTGCACACAACGTGTTTGCTCACATGTTGCCCTAGAGGTATGTACGCACACACCGTGTAGAGGTGTGTTGAAATAGGTGCATTGGGGTATTAAATCTTGTACTAAACATTCATATAAATTTGATTACCTAGGAAACTTATCACCATAAATCATAAATGTTTTCCTGTTAAAAAGATACTTTTTAATTGAGCACGTATGCTACATACACATCAGAACAGTCGTTAAAAACTGGGTGCACAGATGATAGTAGGGAAGGAAGGGGCTAGCCCTGTATGTTATTGCCTCCCTCCTTTCCCTTCCTGACAGCGGAGGTCGGCACCCTTTAGTCGATATGGCGCCCCCACTCCACGTCGGCTTCAACTGCACTCACCCTTTACTCACCCTGCAAGTGAGAAGATGGTGCTCCCCACCCTCATATCACATACATGGATGGTGTTATCGGGCTGTGTGGAGTATACCCGTGTCCCAGTGTTAAAAAAGACTAAGACCTTGTGGCTAGGTGCCCCTATGGCATCGGTGGATATCTCAGTGCCACTAAATCCCGCTAGTTCTCCCCTGCATTTAAAGGCAGAAGCTATGTGTCTATCACCGTTGATATTAAAGATAAGGTGGTACACATGAATTATAGGGAGATTATCGGGGAGGGGTACTTAGCTCATTCCCAAGGTCACCAGTCTCTCCCTGCGCGCCTCCTATGGAGGCCTATGGAGGCGCGCAGGGAGAGACTGGTGACCTTGGGAATGAGCTAAGTACCCCTCCCGATAATCTCCCTATAATTCATGTGTACCACCTTATCTTTAATATCAACGGTGATAGACACATAGCTTCTGCCTTTAAATGCAGGGGAGAACTAGCGGGATTTAGTGGCACTGAGATATCCACCGATGCCATAGGGGCACCTAGCCACAAGGTCTTAGTCTTTTTTAACACTGGGACACGGGTATACTCCACACAGCCCGATAACACCATCCATGTATGTGATATGAGGGTGGGGAGCACCATCTTCTCACTTGCAGGGTGAGTAAAGGGTGAGTGCAGTTGAAGCCGACGTGGAGTGGGGGCGCCATATCGACTAAAGGGTGCCGACCTCCGCTGTCAGGAAGGGAAAGGAGGGAGGCAATAACATACAGGGCTAGCCCCTTACTTCCCTACTATCATCTGTACACCCAGTTTTTAACGACTGTTCTGATGTGTATGTAGCATACGTGCTCAATTAAAAAGTATCTTTTTAACAGGAAAACATTTATGATTTATCTTGTACTAAACATGTGTAGGTGGACACAGATATCCGGAGATTGTTAATTTCTGGACACATGTGTTCGACTTAGGAGCGGTGTGACATTGAGAAAATGGCCCACACACGCGCAAAGTTGAAGTCAACCACATAGCAGCATATATCTCCATGTTCCAACTTTATGAGCATGTTTATGCTTTTAAAAAGGTTTTAAAGTTCGGTATGGCTTGTGTAGTGACTGTCTGTTTTTGGTGTGTTTTGTCATCGGCAGATGCCGAGGGGTACTGTGGAGTTCGAGACCCAGCTTCTCACGGAGTATCAGCGGCACGAGTGTCTGTGGCGCTCCTCGCTGCCTGAATATAAAAATCAGGCAGCGAGGGCCGAGGCCTACAGGCCTCTTGTGGCTCTAGCCAATCGGATGGAGCCAAGGGTAGGCAGGAGGTGGGACAAGCATATGGTGGCACTAAAAATTAAGAACATGCGGGCGTCGTTCATGCGGGCTCACACTGAGTACCAGCGCCGTCGCTCAGGGGCTGGAGCTGAGGAGGTACCATTACCTACCCTATGGTACTATCCACTCTTCACCTTCATCCTGGGCGAGGCTAGCTCGCGTGCAACGACGACCAACTGCCCCGTTGCTGCGTCCCATGTAGGCCCGGCTGAATCACCATCTGCGCCACAGGAGGTGGGTAATTGTGTTACAGTGGTGGCCCACAATGTTTCCTTCACATGTGTGGTTGTCTAAATCCTTTACACCAACCATTTTGTCATATTTTTATCCTTGGTGTGGGAAACCTTTGACTGTCAATAAATCTGCCCTCCTTCCAGGAATTTGTAGGAGGTAAATTCTAAGCAGAGAGCCGTATTCCAATGTTGCATCTTCCACAACATATTTTTAAGTTTTGGTTACTTATTTAAGGGTTTTAAAATTGATTGTGGTTTGAATTTAAAGAGCCACATAGTACCATCTAGTAAATGGTGCTGCCACACATGTGTGTTGGCTCTGGTGCAAGTGGGTTATAGGTAGTTGAATGTGGGGTGGATTTTCATCATATTAGGAGTCTAAACGGCAAGGTGGGCAATATCTGTCTTTGGCCAGGACAGCCCCCAGTATCAAGGTGTTGTGGTGACATGTACTAATTGGGTTACGGCTCTGTGACTAACACCTAATTCTGTATTGAGCTGAATACCTGGAATGGTAGAGGTGAGTGTACAGGAGAAGTACTGGTCTTGTGGTCTTTAACCTTTGGTGTTTTTCTGTTTTTTTTTTTCCCTTCAGATCTTGGTTTGTTGGCTTTTTGTGTGTGGGAGTGGTATATTGAGTCCTGTGGACAATGTATTGAGTGGATATTGCCTTCACTAATGAGGTTTTATTTTTCTCCCCCCACAGGCCCCTGAAGAGGACGGCTCCATTGCGGAGCAATCTGTCGCTGATGATGCTCAGCCAATGACATCTGGGGCTGAGCAGGAGGGCGCAGCGAGTGATGTGGGTCCAGTCCCAGGTCCCAGCTCCGGTATCCGTCGCCGAAGACGTCCCGTAGCACCTGAGACGGAGCTGGGCACCTGGGCCCGACGCGTGCTGTTAAGCAAACAGCGGACCCACATCTCAAGCTACGCCCTCTACATGAGCGACAGGTTGCAAAGGATGGAGCCGCTCCAAAGACAGATCTTTCAGCGGGTCTTCAACACTGCCGCTGATGCTGCCGAGGATGGGGCCCTTCAATGGGGATGCCACATCACCCCCCCTGTGCCACATGACTTGTGGCCCCTTTCCCCATCGGCCCCATCCTGGCCCGTGAGAAGACCGGCCCCGCCACAGTCACCCAATCCCCCCCCAACACGTCGTCGTAGATCAAGACGCTCTCGGGCAGGTCGGGGCTGCCATGAGAGGAGGGGGAGCCGGCATTGTCAGAGCCGACAGAGGATGAAGAAGTAGGACACTAGTAGCCAATGCACATAATTGGCAGTCTGGACTATTGAATATGGAGAAAGCTCCTGGTTTATTTTGTTTATTCTGTTTTGTTATTATTTTCAAAATTTCTTTGGCTGAATTACAGCATATGATTTGTTTATGTTTGTTATGATTTTTGGCTGGATTAAAAAATTTTTTGTGACACAATTGTGTATTTATTTTGGGTTAAGGATTGAGGGGGTGAGCGTGGGTGAATGGTAGTGGGCCCAATATAGGTTTTCCAAAGCCACACAATATGGCCCAATGCCCTCAGAGCAGGACCACCATCGGTTCCTTTGTAATGTGTTTGCACTTTGACAAAGGGATGTGGTGATGTGGCTGACATAGTTACCTCATGGTCAGGTTTAGGGACCAAATATTATTAATGTCACATGAAGGAGCATACAAAACACTTAAACCAGCATTGTATTGAAAACATACATGTGTGACAGCCATTTGCCACAATACACAGAATGCTTTGCCCAGATAGGGCTAGGCAGTCCACACTCGTGATGGTCCCAATGTGGGACAGTATAGGTAAAGAAGGCAAAGGGCTAGGCAGTCCACACTCGTGATGGTCCCAATGTGGGACAGTATAGGTAAAGAAGGCAAAGGGCTAGGCAGTCCACACTCGTGATGGTCCCAATGTGGGACACTATAAGAAAAGAGCCCAACAGGGGCAAAAAAATAAAAAAATATGAAATTTTAAAGCCATCAAGGCAACGTTTGTACATTTTTGGTCCAACTAGGACAACTGTTTTTGGGGCCATGTTTGGCCGGAAAAAATTGCAGCCATGAACTTCATGGCTGTGAGTCATGTTCTGGCCGTAGGCCCTCAAGCATTTCACCCAGCCGGGCAAGGTCCTGCAGGCCACGCTGTAAAGCCCTGGTCATGCGGCCGACAAACGCCTGATGGGCAAGGATGAATACCTCCATGGTAGGGGCACCTGTATTGGGAGTAAACACACATTTTAGTACACAGCAGTCGCTGGTGATGGCTAGTCAGGACTGCCCACAAGCATCCCCTTACCCTGTTCCTCCAACTCCACATCACCATCAGACGGGGAGAGAGATGGGCTCAAGCTCCATCCTGATGCACCCGCACGTTCCCCATCTGCAGAAATGGTTAAACAACATTCTTAAGTATGTTTGGAATAATCTTGTTGTCCAAGATAAAATTTAACTAACAGTGTGCAGGGTGTATGTGGCAACATAACACACTTACCACCATAGTCACTGTGTGGGGACATGGTCACCCCAGGACTCGCCACTGAGCTCGAGAGAGTGGGAGGTGGTGTGACTCCCGGGCTGGGGCTCCGTGGCCACATTACGTGGTTTGGGGGCAAGAGGGGTCCTGGGCTACGGGGCAAACCATCCTCCGGCCCGTCAGGTGCTTCAAGGTCCTCGCCCTCCTGTGGGGAGGTGATCTCGTCCTCCTCCAGCCAACCAGATGACGACACCTCGTCACACTCCAGCGGACTTGCAGCTGATGACAGCTCCTCCAGGTCCTCTGTCCCGGTAGGTGAGGGCAGGTCTGGCTCCTGAGGCCCTGGGGAAGGTGTGGAGCTTGGGACCAAGGGTGCCACTTCAGCCAGATGTGGCGGTGTTGTGGATGGGCCACCTGGGGGTGGGGCATGGCGCCCTTCTTCAGATGATGATTCGGCATCTATTTTTAAAAAAACATAACAATAACCTTGATTAATTCGTCACAACACATTGTTCTCCTACATATAGCTTGTGTGCCTATGTATTTGAGGCATAACTTAGAATGAAGCAGGTGATGCTGGATGCATACACTCATGTTGTATGCATGTACTGTGCGTGGGAAACATTGTTTGCGCTGACTGGAGGACCACAACACTGTGAAGATGTGTTTGATTGTGTAGGCCACACTGTCCCTTGTCATATGTTTCCATCCATTTTTGTGTATTTTGGGACATGCACATGTGGCGGTGTGTGTTTTGGCCCAACAATTACTCACCACGCAGCCTGGCAATCCTGGCACGGATGTCCAGTATGCGACCCGGGCACTTGTGCTTTAAGTCAGCGATCTTTTTTTGGATCGCTTTTACTGTCCTCTCTACCCCCAGTTGGCAGATCAGGGACCGCTGGATCCGCCGAACGGTGCGCCGATTGCGCAGCCTGGGGTGCCGGTGGTGATGGTGGCCCCAATAGTCCTGACGGTCACACTGATCATTCAGGATGATCAGCTCCGCCATCCCCCACGTTGCAGCGCGGTGAACGGCTGCCATGACTGCTATGGTGTGTGCAGAGGCGGGGCTGGCACCTTGCAGGCAGAGTGAAAATGAAACCAACGTCATGACGTCATTACGGCCGCTGTCGGGGTGACGCACCTTTTTAAGTAGCCCAACGCGCAGTGACACGGCCGACACACTTATGCGGCACCTACTACAGAAGACCCACAGTGCAGTGCGTACAACACGGCTATGATCTGTGTGCTGAGTAATAACTTTCGATGTGGTCTGGGTTTGTGTGCATCTGTGTGCGCGCTGCGCGCAGTGCCACACAAGGAACACTTCTACGGCAGCTGCTGTACAATAAGCCAGAGCGGTACGTAACACACACTTGTGCGCTGTGTACAGCATTATTCGTTATCATGTGTTGAGAGAATGTGCACACTGTATGAAGATCATGAGGCATTTGCTAATTTTGTTTCGTCAAGTCTGTGTCCGCGTAATTGTACTAATATATAATCGTGCATACGGCGCGTATGTGTAGTGCTGAAGGGACAGCTCATCCAAGATGGAGGGCTGTGAGGCAAGGGCCAATCGTAACGCAGCATCTTCCACCAATGATCGCAGATGGGGCGCGGTAACACGGAGCCTGGGTCACGCCTTAGCTACATTGCAGCTACATCGCCGGGTGTCCACAGTTCCCTTCTGTAGCTTCTTTACACGCCGATACAGCTCGCTGCAATCGGCTTTGTAGCCATCTGTTTTCGAGCAGTGCTCGGAAACAGATTTATCTGTTGCCGGCTGTCACGTCCCGTCTTCACACGCCGCTACTACGGGCTATATTGGCGCTACAAGCTACATTTGTAGCCTGTAGCGGGTTGTATCCATCCTGTTGTAGCGGCGTGTAAAGGTACCCTTACAGTTCAACACTCCTGATGGTATAAGGACAGGTAACTTATCGGGTGGCTGCAGGCGGACTCCAGGTGGTATGGTGGAACCCTTGGTGTGCCTGTGTTCTCTAACCATATCTGTTCCTTCCTGCTTCCCAGTTGTTGTGTGAAGCCTGGTGACTTGTAATCAGCCTGACCTCCGTCCTCTCTCACCTTTGCTGCCGTCGGGTGACCCTCTACTGGCTGGCCACTCGTTCCTTTGGCAGTGCCTGGTACCCTCTTTTTGGTCTGCTCTGATGCCTGGGAGAATTGAAGACTCCACGGGATTCTGGATTTTCTGTGGTCCTAAAGAATCCCACAGGTGCGGGATCCGGTGCCCGGTAAGCAGTCCGGAATAAACTCCCTCGAGTTCCTCACTCCCTTTAGGCTGTCTGCTCCTGGGATCCTTCCTCAAACCCTTTCTTCTTCTTCCATCTCTCCTTCAACCAACTCCAACTCACTCTCTCTCTCTCTAATTTGTTCCCCTTAGGGGTGTTTTTATTCCCTCCTGGGTAACCTCCCACCGTGTAATCTAGTGTGGGAGTGCTGGTTACGGGGTCCACCCACCATCCTAGGGTCCACCTGCAGCTGTAGTATCTGCACCTCTTTTATGGGTGCAGTACCCCTCTGTGACACCTGCTTGGCGGGGCGCCACAGAACCACCATCAGTAGATGAATCCAGCAACAGAACAACAATCAGGACATGAATGCAGGATTACTACAGTGATCACTTTCAGGCTCAGATAAGCCCCATGATACACTAAGGGGCCCGTCACACCAGGTGACGTCTCCGGAGATGTCGGTGGCGACAGGCGGGAGCGCGCACTTTTTTGGCACCCCGCCAGCGTCACCGTCGCATGTTTACATGCAGAGACAACCTCCGGCGATTTTACAAGCGGCGTCGCTGCTAGGGTGTCTAAAAAACCCAGCGGCGATGCCGTAACATGGGAGCATATGGCTCCCATCGCCTGTGAGATCACCGTCCCCCATTTACTTGGGGCGATGTCTACACTTCGCCCCATAGTGGTCGCCTGGTTTCTGAGCAGTGCTGAGAAACCAGGCGACCACTGAAATGCGTCGCCCTCGCCTATTTACATTAGGCGACGCATCGGCGATGTCGGCGCTGATAGGCCACGCCCCAGCATCGCCTATAAAATCACCGCTGAAATCGCCAGGTGTGACGGTACCCTTAGAGTATGTCATATGACATATGAACCTATACCTCCCAGCATGTCTTTAAAGATGGCAAGGAGTGCTGGGAGTTGTTGTTACCAGTCATCAGGCTGCGGACCATACAGGAATCACAGCACTGATGAGATGCAGGTAGGATCACAAACGTTTACATCATTTTACCTTATACTGTAGATGACATCTTCTCTGATTGGAGTCGTTCCCATTTCTTTTCTTGCGTTGTAGCACAGGCGTCATGATGAGATTTGACATCCACAGTTCGTCTCTATAGACTTCCCTCTTCTCCATTTCAGCAGCACTTTTTGACATGATACCCTTAAAAACAAAAGTATCACTATACTGCCCCAGAAATATACACATCACCAAACACACATATTGCCCCATTGTATAATACACACACAGCACCACTGTATAACACAAACAGGACCACTGTTTAACACACACACAGCGTCACTGTATAACAACCATACATATCCGATCCCAGGTTTTTGTGGGCCCCAGGCAAAAGCATCTCAGTGGGCCCCATATTGGCATATGGACTTGTGGTGGGAGTATATATAATATAGAGGTTGCATATATATAATATAGAGGCTGGGGTCTGAATATATGTGTACTATAAAGGCTACATGCTTTTATGTATAGATATATAATATATAGGCTGCGGGCTGTGTCTCCCCCCCGTGCGCTGTACCTATCCCCCTCTGTCCTCTGCCCCATGTGCTGTGCCTCTCTCTCTGTGCGCTGTGGCTCTCTCCCCTGGGGGCTGTCTCCCTGCTGTGGCTCTCTCCCTTGTGCCTCTCTCCCCTGGACGCTGTGCCTCCTTCCACTGGGTGCTGTGCCTCTCCTCCCAGAAGGGGGGCCCTGTGTGTCTTCTCCGCAACTCCCTGACCTGTCTCCTGTCCCCCTCTCCCTCACAGGGGACCCTGTGTCTCTACTCCCAATCTCCCTCACAAGGGGGCCCTGTGTCTCCACTCCCCCTCTCCCTCATAGGGGCCCCTGTGTCTCCAATCCCCCTCTCCCTCACAGGGGGGCCATGTGTCTCCACTATCCCTCTCCCTCACAGGGGGCCCTGTGTCTCCACTCCCCGTCTCACTCACAGGGGCCCCTGTGTCTCCACCTCTCCCTTACAGGGGGGCCCTGTATCGCCTCTCCCCCTCTCCCTCACAGGGGGCCCTGTGTCTCCACTCCCCGTCTCACTCACAGGGGCTCCTGTGTCTCCACCTCTCCCTTACATCGGGGCCCTGTATCTCCTCTCCCCCTCTTCCTTACAGGGGCCCCTGTGTCCACATCTCCCCATGATATAGGTCTCCTCACCACACTTTTCCTGGGGGCCCCTCAGTGCTTTCTCTCACCACAAATCTCTTCATCCCCAGCGCTGTCTGTTACCTCCCTCAGTGCAATGTTGTGTGCAGCCTTCTCCCTCCTGTCCGACTGCTTCTAGCTTTTAGCCGGCAGCATATCAGGAGAAAATGAAAGTGAAACTGATCTACTGCCAGCTAACTACTAGAAGGAGGGAAGCTGCACACAACATTGAACACACATACACACACTCATACCCACACCTCCCAACTTATGAAGAACAGAAAGAGGGACAGAAAATGTGGCGCGCCCAGCGCGCCACGCAAATTTTAGCCACGCCCCTAGCCACACCCAAGCCACACCCATTTACACGTGTAAAACATTCAACAGATGCCCCTTATTAATATTAAACTTCTGATTATTGCATTTTTGCTGCATTTTTTTTTCCTTTTCCAATTCATTTGATGCAATTTATAGCAATGAGGAAATACGGCACTCACCGAAAGGTTACTTACAGAAATGTCTTTAATCCAAGTGCGGAGGTTGCATGGTGCAGGGAGGGTTCAGCAGAGGGGGACGACAGTCACCGTTTCATGCTATGAGCTGTGGACCCGTAGAAGTGCATTTATCGTGAAACAGAGACATTTCTGTAAGTAACCTTTTGGTGAGTGCCGTCTTTCCTCATTGCTATAAATTGTTGCACTTGTGCTGAAGACTGAGCAACACCGTTTGTTTTCCACATACACTAAATAGTGTGCCGTAAGCTGCAGCATTCCACCAGTGCCTGGTTTCCTCTCCTCACTCTATATTTATTTATTCAGTTGATGCGTTTTAGGCTCTGTTCACACATTTGCGTATTTTGTTGCGCTTTTTTGTGCGCGCTTTTTGCTGCATTTTTCAGCAAAAAAGTGCAACAAAATACACAGGGGCTTTCACACACTGCGCTTTCTTTACCCCAGAAATCGCAGGTGACGTCACAGAGGGGAGGAAGAATCCTGCTTCCTCCTCCCCTCTGTGACAGCTGTGACCGCCCATTAGATTTCACAGTGTATTAATATACACTGCGAAATCTAAATGAAACAAAAGCAAATGTATGAAAAATAAAAAAGAATGAATACTTATTGGCCTCATTACCGGACACCAGGAAAAGGTGTCGGAGGGTAAGTATTCATTCTTTTTTATTTTTCATACACTTGCCTTTCTTTAATTTAGATTTTGCAGTGTATATTAATACACTGTGAAATCTAATGGACGGTCACAGCTGTCACAGAGGGGAGGAGGAAGCAGGATTCTTCCTCCCCTCTGTGATGTCAGAGGGAGAAAACGCAGGAGCAGCTGCGTAAAGAAATGACATCTCAATTCTTTACACAACTGCGTTTTCTCCCTGAATAAGCACTGTGTATTTCTACGCACTGTCTGCACAGCAGTGAATTTCCCATTCACTTTGCTGGCAGACACAAAACACATTGCGTATTTTGAAAAGTGCGTGTAAAAAAGCGCGGCAAAATACGCAATGTGTGAATGCAGCCTTAGTGCTGTTTAGTACTGACAGCACACACTATGGGCTGCCCCATCATAGAACGCAGCAGGACGGCTGAGACTAGTGCCTGCCCTACAGCATTGTTCATTTTATAGCCACGGCTGTGGAGTCAGTAGCCAAACCTACGACTACAAGTCCTCAGTTTTCCTCAATTCAACTCCCCCAAAATGGACACAGACTCTGAGTCCACAGTACTGTGTATAGTACCCATGAAGTTGCAGGCGATATCACAGTGATGTTGCGAGGTTTAACGGTACCTTATAGATGTAATGTCAGGGACGACTTTCTCACTTGTTTTATGAAATTCTGTTTGTAGATACAAAGAGGTAAAAATGTGCATTTTTGCCAAGATTTGATGCGTTTTTTTTTTAAATGAAATCAATGATAAAAATGCAGAAACAATAGACATACTGCACCAAAATCTGCAAGGAAAAAATCCTGACCGTGGCCACATCACTTCAGGACTCTCACTGATTTTGCTGGCGCAAGGATTTTCTTTCAGATTTGTGACAATCCACAAGCAAAAACACATAAAAAACCACAAACTGGGCACACAGTCTTAAGGCCGGGTTACACACTTCAATGTCCCAGCGATCCGACCAACGATCCGACCTGACCGAGATCGCTGGAACATTGTTTAGTGATCGCTGGTGAGATATCACATGTATAGATATATTGAACGACGCAGCAATGACTCTGCGACAAGCGAACAATATTAGCAGTTGTTTGGATGTCTATGTTCCTCAGTTCTGAACAGGCGAAGTCATAAACGAGATCGTTATCAAGGTGTCACACACGCCGATGCAGCAGGTCGAACGTATGATCAACAACTGATTTATGGTCCTGTTCATAAATCTGCGATCAACGATCAAATGACCTATCGTTGGTTGAAATTACATGCCACACACAACTACCTCGTTGCTACGTCACAAAACTCGTGACGTTTCACCAATATCATTAACGATAGCGTAGTGTGTGACGGGGCCTTTAATGTTTAAAATTAATCTGCTGAATAACTCAGAGAAAAACAGTAAAATCCCACTGATTATTATGGGGGCACCTGGATTCTATGTTGTTTTAGGACAAAGTTCTGCATGATGCCCTTTTCCTTCCATTCAAATATGGAAACAGAAGAACCCAGATAGATCCCACAATAATCAATCAGACCCCTTTACTTCCATTCATATCAGTATGCAACGGATTCATCTCAAACTATAATTCCATTTGTCAGTTTCTCTAAATGGAAAACGTTAACGTAATGTCAGAATGGAGAGGAGCCGCCTAAAGGTGGGGTTACACGTAGCGATATCGCTGCCAATGTCGCTGCAACGTCACAGGTTTTGTGATGTTGCAGTGACCTCAGCAGCGACGTCGCTGCGTGTGACATGCCGCAACGACCAGCGATCATCTCGCTGATTGCTGAGGAATGGCCAGGACCATTTACCAATTCTTGGTCTGCCGCTATCACACATGCATCGCATGTGACAGGGGCAATGACCAGCGACACCCAGTGTGCACCCGACACCCCAACCGAGCCAAGCGACCGTCGGGTGTCGGCACATCGCTGGGTGATCGCTGGTGAGATCTACTTGTTTGGAATCTCATCAGCGATCACATAGTGATGTTCCAGCGATCCCGATCGGTGGTCGGGTCGCTGGAACATCGCTACGTGTAACCTAGCCTTAAGGCCAAGATCAGATGGCCATATTCCACCGGCCTTGTAAGGAGCACAATGCCCGGACTGATCTAACTGATAGACCTAACCTGGTCTAATCTTCATAGGCCTGGATCCAATACATGAGGCTGCTGAGCATCACATCCCAAGCATTACACACACACATCACTCTCACACCACACGCATGACTCATACACCCCACGCATCACTCACACACGCATCATTCACAAACACCACACGCATGACTCACACACCCCACGTATCACATACATCACATGCATCACTCACACCACACAAATTACATGCATCTCTCTAACTGATGCATCACTCACACACACCAAGCATCACACACACACATAACTCACACACATTACACGCATCTCTCAAACTGACGCATGACACACACCACATGCATCACTCACGCCACATGCATGACTCACACCCCCATGCATCACTCTAACACATGACACACACTCCATGCATCACATGCATCACTCACACACCACGCACATCACACGCACTCTAACTGACGCATCACTCACACACCACACGCATCACTCTCACGCCACATGCATGACTCACACACCCCATGCATCACACACATCACATGCATCACTTACACATGACACACACCACACACATCACATGCATCACACACATTATATCTAACATTACACGCATCACTCTAACTGACACATCACTCACACATACCACGCATCACACGCATCACTCAAGCCACATGCATGACTCACACACCCCGTGCATCACTCTAACACATGACACACACTCCATGCATCACATGCATCACTCACACACCACACGCATCACTCTCACGCCACATGCATGACTCACACACACCCCATGCATCACACACATCACATGCATCACTTACACATGACACACACCACACACATCACATGCATCACACACATTACATGCACTCTAACTGCAACTCTAATTACTCACACAATCCACATGCATCACTCACACACATTACACGCATCATTCAAACTGACGCATCACTCACACACCACACGCATTACTCTCATGCTACATGCATGTCTCACACACCCCACACATCACTCACACATACCCATGCATCACACACATCACTCACACACGACTCCCACACCTCACGCACCACGCATCGCTCAAACAACACACACACTCTGACGCATCACTCACAAACCACACACATCACTCTCACGCCACATGCATCACTCACATGAATCACTCACACACTTCACATGCATTACTCACACACATGCATTATTCTCACACACCATACACATGACTCACACACACATCACTGTAAGTTACTCATGCATCCCACACACATACATCACACATACCATCATACACACATACATGATATATGTATGAATACATATATACTCACTCTATTCATGTTTTCAGGGCATCAAATGGCTGTACAGTAGTGGGGGTGAAGTTGGAATCATCAGCAGAGGCTTGTACGCACAGGAGGCCTCCTTCTCCCCCCTCCTCCTGCTCCCAACAGCTGAGCAGCTAGTGAGCTTACAGGAGGGAGGGGGCTCCAGTGGCTGCACTTCTCTCCCCTTTCCTCAGGGCACATTGCCTTGTGTTTCTCCCCCTCCCGCACAGACTTGGCCCCGCCCACCTCCTGCTACTGAATGACGTCCCCCTCCCCTCACTGATGCTGGGCACTCACTGCAGCCTCAGTGCAGAATGATGGAGGGAATCCTTGGCCACAGCTGGGGTGAGGGAGAGCAGAGTGCCGGAGGAACACAGAGCCATACAACGCATGGCAGTGCCAGCAATCCCCGCACAAGAGTCACTAAACATTATTCAATACAAAAAGACACATTTACTACACATCGGGCAGAGCACTGTGACACACGGAGCTAAACTGTAAAGGGGGCGTGGCCGGCAGCTACTCTCTGCTGTGCGGGAAATGTAATCTCCCGGCCGGGACAGCGGGAAAACAACTGAAAAGCGGGACTGTTCCGCTGGATCCGGGACACTTGGGAGGTATGCTCATACCCACACTCACACTCACTCCTCAGGACATGTCATCTTCAGCTCCTATTTGGACCTCTGCTCATCACTCCCGCCGGCCGCATTGTTCTGGCCTCCTCCAGCTCCGGCTCGAGTCACCAGCAGCAGTGTGAGAGGAGATCATGTCATGACCTCATCTCATGCTGCTGCATGAAGGGCTGCGGGCCCCTGGGAAGATGTGACCGCGCACTAAAGGTGCGCTTTGTATTAAAAATCACTGCCGGTCTTCCGGCTGCCCTGGGCTGCCATCTGGGCATCGGTCTGGGGGGGCAAATGCCTCCCTGCCCCCTGGGCCAGTCCGCCCCTGGCTCACCACCTGAAGAAACATTCCTTTAGGCTAGGGTCACACTTGGGTTGTGGTATCCACTTGATGGATGCATTGTTTTGTCCTTGAATTCACATGACGTGTGCATTTATGTTGCCTAAATAAATTGATGCGTTAACGCATGGTACATGTATGTACCATGCGTTAACGCATCCATTAACGCATGGTACATACATGTACCATACGTTAATGAATGCGTATGCCATACACTCCAATGTTAAATTAATGCATCTGTTTTCCAAAAAGGCCCAAAAAATGCTGCACACCGCATTATGATGTGCACTGCAAAAAACGCATAGCGCCAAACGCATTGCAATTTGGCAATGCATTTTTCGCATTGAAGTCTATGGGTGCGTTAAAGCATCTGTTTTTACACATCTGCATATGAAAAAAGCATCCTTTTGACAGATGCATGGCACAAGTGTGACCCTAGCCTTATAGGGGCTTGCTCGAATCATTTCTACCTGTTATTTGTTCCACTTGCACAATAACTGGAGAAATTGATCAACAATCAATTTTGTTTTATAAATGGACAGGTTGATTTCACAGAAGTGTCAGTGACTTGGAGTTAGGGTGGAAGCACTATGTTAGGCTAAAGTCACACTTAGGAGCGTTTTTTAAAAAAATGCATGTGCTAACACATGCGTTATTTTTGGGTGGTTTTTAGGTAGATTCTGACTGGTTTGAAATTCTGGGGGGCTCCTAAAAAATGCATGCGTTAACGCAAGTGGCACATATGTGCCCTGCGTTACCGCATGCGTTTTCACATGTGTCATTTGGACACATGCTTGATGCATGCATTGCCCATAGGGCCCCATGATATGAAAATGCATGCACTTTTGTAAACGCACCAAAAAATGCAGCATGATGCGTTTCTTCGTGCTGAGCCAAAACACGCATGGAAAAAACGCATGGCACTTTGGCAATGTGTTTGTGTAATTACAACATGCGTTTTTTGCATTAGTGCCTTTGGATGCCTTAATGCATGCGTTTTTCACAAATGACAAGTGTCAAAAAAGCATGGAAAAAACGCATCCACGATGCCAGTGTGACCCTAGCCTTAGATGCATGAGAGATAAATGAGTCTCACATGCCTCACCCAGAGTGGCCCTTGCCTCTCTGAATGGGAGCACTTCAGCTCCATAGAAACACAAGCAGCTGACACGCTCCCATTCAGAGAGGCAGGGGCTGTTCCTGGTGAGTCATGTGAGATTCATGTATCTCGAATGCATCTTGCATAGTGTGTTTCCGCCCTCACATTGTGTTCTTTAAGTGTTCTCTTCATTTTTTTAGCAGAATATACTGTATACACAGAAAATCAAAATGATAGGTATACATAAAAAGCTCACTGTAAAAAATGCATGTCTCTAGCTCAACAGTTCATGTAAGTTCTGTAATTGGTCAGTAATTTCCTTTCATGCCATGAGTCATATGATTTAGCTTTCACTGGGCAATTTTACAAAGACAACCCCATCCTTACATGTAGAAAGAAGGTAAATTCACTGTAAAACATGCAGCTATTTTGTAGCTGATTGGCTGTCACAAAAGCACCTAGCATCAAGGTGGTCATTTCCAACCTGTAACTTCCCAATTGTCAAATACACTGAACCTGTCGGATCTGAAATAAACAGAGATATAAAATAAGAAGTTACTAAAACACTACTGCTACTATCAGTGTTAAATCATTTCCTTTATCTAACACACTACCTACTTTACCAAACAATATTATTATTATTTATTATTATAGCACCAATTATTACATGGTGCTTTACATGTGTAAAAGGGGCTTACAATGACAAGAACAATATTTATTAACAATACAAGTCACACACAGGTACAGGAGACAGATGACCCTGCCTGCAAGGGTTCACAGTCTACAAGGGGTGAGTGAGGATACACTAGGAGAGGAGAGAGGACCCTGCCCACGAGGGCTCACAGTCTACAAGGGATGAGTGAGGATACACTAGGAGAGGAGAGAGGACCCTGCCCACAAGGGCTCACAGTCTACAAGGGGTGAGTGAGGATACACTAGGAGAGGAGAGAGGACCCTGCCCACGAGGGCTCACAGTCTACAAGGGATGAGTAAGGATACACTAGGACTATAACTAATGACTAAGTTATAATCCTATAACTAATAATATAACTAATATTAATGATGTATTGACCAGAATATCTAGAGAATCTAGAGAATATCTACTGTACTTAATACTTATATTTATGGTTAGGGACCCAGTCCAAGAGACACGCCTTGATGCGGTGACTGGGCGGTTTAATGATATGGCCATATTTTTAAGGCTAAGTGTCTCAATTTTTGTATTCTTGCTTAACTGAAATAATTTTGTATATTTATATAGTCAGAGCAGAGTGCAGTTTCTCTTTTTTTAGTGTTACAATTGTTGTTTAGCTTCGCACCTGTGCACACTGATAGAATGTGTCACAGTTTTTTTCTCTCTAGTACATAATGTGGGTTCACACCCATTGCTGCGCACCCTTCCCCCACCCTGTTAACCCGTGATGCGATTGTTCTCTATTATCACTTTTTCTAACTTGCCATACAAAAGGAGGTTTTAACCCAAGTAGAGGCAGAAATTGAAGGTTAGGGACCCAGTCCAAGAGACACTCCTCGACGTGGCTACTGGGTGTTTTAATGATATGGCCATATTTTTAAAGCTAAGTGTCTCAATTTTTGTATTCTTGCTTAACTGAAGTAATTGTGTATATTTATATGGTCAGACCACAGTGCAGCTGCAGTGACATGCCGACATTTGAATGCACTCGAGAGTCCCTCACCCATAGGATTCTATTGGCAGCGTTACTGCAGCGTTACACTATGATAACGCTGCGCTAATGCTGCCAGAATCCTGCTTTTTGATGGACCCTCCTCGACGGAGGCCACAACGCTAGTGTGGCCTAAGCCTTATAAAGCTTGTGAGAACATGCCCCATAAAACCAGGGCAAGGGAAGGTATGGTGTAACTAACGTGTTAACTTTTGTACCAATCTGAATTTCCAGAGTAATCTATTTGCTGTTGTTCTGTACAGGTCATTAATTTAGCTAAGAGAAGGCTATAAAATATAAGTGCATTTAAAAGATGAACCTTTCTAAGAGCCATCTCACCAATGCAGCACCTGGTATTCTATGTGAATGCTTTTTAATAAGCAATAATAATAGTGTTATGTACATTTTTCCTTTTTTTATTACTCTAATACAAAAAAATGTATAATATGTAAAGGAAAACATAATTGTCTGATATACAAGTACTAAGAAGGGTCATAGCGTCTGAGCACTTTGACTTCAGCTTTTGAAATGTGCTCAAAAATTCATATAATCCCTTAAGGAGTAATCTGCTCTACAGCTGGACTGGAAATGTGTTTATTTATTGCCTCACAGTCTGGCTGCAAGTGGTGTTCTCATTTTATCACCTACATAGCAGAATTGGAGACCAGAAACTTTAGGCTGATGTTCAGCTGCTTCATCCCATAGGA
Source organism: Allobates femoralis (assembly GCA_033576535.1). Lineage (NCBI taxonomy): Eukaryota > Metazoa > Chordata > Amphibia > Anura > Aromobatidae > Allobates > Allobates femoralis. Next base: position 522,085,267 of record JARQOC010000002.1, read on the forward strand.
ATATATACCATGCAAAATAAGAAATAAATATTAAGTGTGCCTACAGGAAAAAATGCAACCAGTCAATATTTGTAACAAATTGTAGAGGCTAATTTGCATTACAGTATAATAAATATGACAATAATTAGTGCTGATTCATTAGCCACTTTCCGCATGATGGATAAGTCTTCATCTCATATATTTTCCCAAGAGAATGGCCTTTCTCTTTGAAAATCACAACTTATTCTTTGAACACAGGGTTAAAAGAGAGAAATATAACTTCTACACCCACATGGATTTTATGCCCAGATTATCATTAAAATCCACAAATCATTTTTTGATATACTGATGCTCTGTATATACAGTGCCTACAAGTAGTCTTCAACCCCCTGCAGATTTAGCTGGTTTGATAAGATGCCAATAAGTTAGAGCCTTCAAACTGCAAACGAGAGTAGGATTTATTAACAGAAGCATAAATCTTACAAACCAAAAAGTTATGTTGCTCAGTTGAATTTTAATACATTTTAAACATAAAAGTGTGGGTCAATTATTATTCAACCCCTAGGTTTAATATTTTGTGGAATAACCCTTGTTTGCAATTACAGCTAATAATCGTCTTTTATAAGACCTGATCAGGCCGGCACAGGTTTGTAAGATTTATGCTTCTGTTAATAAATCCTACTCTCGTTTGCAATTTGAAGGCTCTAACTTATTTGCATCTTATCAAACCACCTAAATCTGCAGGGGGTTGAATACTACTTGTAGGTACTGTACATTTTTTATAGAAAACAAAAGAAGGCATTAATCCTGCAATTGACCTAAAGTGTAAGTATAATCACGCAGTCGCTCTACTCCACCCTGCCACCTACAGTAGCTGTGCAACAAGAGACCGGACTTTAGAGATAATGGTAACCCTTAGTAATAACTATTGTGAATAACTCAGGAATCTAATGATGTGGGAGCAAAGACACAACTGGAACAAGGTATTGAAGTGAAAATCATATTTGAGAACACATTCAGAAAATTTGCACAGTAATTAAGAAGTACAATGGAAGTTCTAACACAGTGAAACCAGGCAGGAAAGTCTGCAAATTTCAGTTCACACTGGTAGCGGTCTATAGATAACAGTTCACACTGTTACCTCCCCTGATGAAGCTATAATCAACACGAAGAAATGCATGTTGGGTCAGTAAGCGGGGATCCTTCGTTGCAGGGTCTGTGTGATGTTTGCATTATGTTCAAATGGGGTAGAACTTTCTTCTTTAATAAGTGAATGTCCTGTCTTGGTCTCTATCTTCTTTGTGGTCCCTTTATGCTGTGATAACACCGCAGCATGTGTGATCTGTAGAGGAGCATGGTTATAATGTACTAGCAGCGCCTTCTACTTCATGTACGGTTACCTATATTGCACATGCACTTTATGCTTTGATTCTTACATGTTCATCTGTAGAGTGGTGTCTGTTTAAAAATATGATATATGTCCCTCTAATTTGTGTAATCTATCACTATGTATAACATTGGCCAGGGTTACACATGGCATCCGTTTTTGCCTTAGATCCGTTTTTGGGATCATTTTTGTCATTTCGCGTTAATGCATGGTGCACTTAAGTGTCACTGTGTTTTTCAAAAATGCATGCGTTTTTGTTCAGTATCCAAAAAACGCTGCTAGCAGCATTTTTGGGTGCAGTAAAAAACGCATGCGTTTTTTTTACATGGGGCCCTATGCATTAATGCATGGTACTTATAGGCACCATGCGTTAACGCATATGCGTTTTTGGTGAAAAAATGACTAAGTCCAAAAAACAGCCTGGAACTCAGGAGACACTATTGGCACCCTAAATTTAACGGATCCGTTTTTCTAAAGCATCAAAAAAGCGGATTGGTATGTGTGACCCTAGCCATTGTTGGACATATTGTGGATATAATTTGGTCAATTAACTATGTCATAGTGTAGGCTTTGCACTGATCCCATGTGTCCATTTTTTCCTTGTTCCAGAAAAGTGCTGTGAATCTGTATACTGTTTTCACATATAAATAATTTATAAATGCATGCCTTCTCTCCCTGTTCTCTTTCTATTGAGTTCACACTGGTAGTGGCCAATAATGGAATAGTCTATAAGTACCAGTTCATATACAGGAAGGCATGGGAATGGTACAGTCTTTGAAAACACAGTCCATAACTGAATGCGGTGCAGAGCAACAAAATGCAAGTCCTGAATAGTCCAGAGCTCTGCAACTACAAGTAACATGAATGTAACTGAATGGCCACAGTGGAACTTTTAGAACAAACAAGTTTACATGAAGCAGGTCAGCTGCTGGGAAAACCTGAAGCAGGAACAAACTCCAGACAGAGCAACTTGATGCAGCAAGGCCAGCTGAAAGCAAGCGGAGATTAGCTGGACTTCAGACTGCAGAGAAGCTGGAAAGAGCCGAACCAAAATAGCATGGTGAATGAACACAAACATGAGATGCATAGAGGAGCCAGAGATGCAAGCAAAATACTCAAGAAAGGACTGTAAGATGGACAGGAGCTTATATAAGCAGGAAAGCCAGAACATATGGACAGCAACGAAGTAGGAGACGCCATTTTGGGTCTAGAGGGTGAGGAGATATAAAAGATAATCAGATGAGCAGGAATCCTGACACCCTCTTACGTCCTCCTCTTCTTTCTTCACTTCCTCTGGGACCAACACCTCATCCCGCAGACTTTTAAGAGTTTGCTCTAGCATGGAGATGACCAGAATAGTGATGCTGATGACATTTCTAAACTGTGCAGAAGGGTGCAGAGGCCCTTGATCTGTGTCCACTCTACAAGCGTCATTTGCACCACCTTTGGCTCACTTTGACTCACTGTACGCGTAATGCCATACTTCACCAGGGTTCGTTGCTGCTTAAACAGTCGATGCAGAGTGGAATTTCACTGTGTCAACACATTGCATATCAACCGGTTAACTGGTTGTCCGAAAGACCTCTGTAACGATGCTAGTAGATGAGCTGCTGGATGCAAAGGGCAGAAGTGAGCACACAGCGACCGTGCCTTATGCAGAAGCTCAGTCAGGCCAGGATAGTGGCATAGGAATTGCTGTACAAACAGATTAAGGACATGAGCCGTGCAAGGCACGTGTATAATTTTGCCCTGGCGTATGGCCGCCACCAGGTTTGCACTATTATGCACACGGCCTAATGCCCCTGGCCATGTTTGCTTGTCCAGGTGTCAGAGATGCTATGCACCCTGTCACACAAAGTTTCTCAATGGGTGATGTTGTCTGCGACATGCTGGAGTAGCACAGGCACAGATTTCTTTGAGAAATAATGGCGACTGTGCAACTGGTAATTGGGATCTATGACGGCCATTCGCTTTCAGAAACTGTCTGTATTGATATGTCAATAAAGCAACATTTCTGTGGCCAACAAATTGGAGATGGTGAAGTTCAAGCTTTTAGCTTTGGGATGTGTAGGAGAAAATAATCTTTAACGTGACCACAACTATGGGAATGAGGGATGGCTGCTGTGCTGAGAGAGGGTGGAGAAGAATGTGCATGACAAACTGTTGGACTGTGAGGGAGGTGCAGGTGGAGATGTTATGGTGGATTGACAAAGAAGTGGTGTGCACATTGTTTGAGATCGGTCAAAAACAGCAGACGCGTGCACTTCTGTAAAAGCTGATGCTGTCACTCACCCTGACTGTGGTGGGTAAACAAGTGAAGGTTCTGCAGCCGGAGACCTGTGTGACAGCACTTGTTATGGTCACAGAGGAGGAAGAAGCAGCAGATTCTTGATGTGCAGATGGGTGTTTGATGAAGCCTGCTAGGCCCTGTTTTAGCGCTGAAACTTTGCCAGAGTAATAACTTGCTGAGCCATGTGCTAGTTCATGCATGCAGCAATCAAATTATTGTTTTTATTGCCTCCACTCAATTTTTTTTTTAATTTGCAAATAACGTGAGATGGGTGCTCCTTTGCAGTCTCAAAAAAGGCCCAGGCTAGGCTTTGAGACAAAAAAAACTTTTAGGTGAACCACAAAGATTTGGCAGAGACTTGTTTGAGTCCCAAAAAAGCCTTTTAGGGGAACCACAAAGATTTGAAAGTGACTTTTTTGAGGCCAAAAAAAAGCCTTTTAGGGGAACCACAAATATTTGGCAATGATTTGTTTGAGACCTAAAAAAAAGCCTTTTAGGGTAACCACAAAGATTTGGCAACAACTTGTTTGAGTCAAAAATAATGCCTTTTAGGGGAACCACAAAGATTTGGCAACAACTTGTTTGAGGCTCAAAAACACTTTTAAGGGAACCACAAAGATTTGGCAATCATTTGTTTGAGGTCAAATAAATCCTTTAAGGCGATCCTCAAAGTTTTGGCAATCACTCATTTGAGGCCAAAAAAAGCTTTTATGGGAACCACAAGATTTGGCAATCACTTGCGTGAGGCCCAAAAAAAGTATTTTAGGGGAAACAGAAAGATTTGGAAATCACTTTTTCTATGTAAAAAAAACGCATCTTTGGCAACACACACAAATTTTGTAATCACTTCTTCTAAGCCAAAAATGCCTATGTCCAGATAGACCTTATCTTTCTGAGTAGCAGGGATGGAATAGCACAGAGCAGTGGTAGCAAGATTGTCCCTAAGCAGTAACACTCCGAAAATGACGACGATGGAAATGGATGCTTCTTATATCCCAAGAGACATGTGACTTAGATAGCCAATAACACAAGCCCTTTTGTCTGCAAGTTGTGAATGGATGGTGTATGTGCCCCGATTGGCTACCGGCCCTGAACATCCACACAGTATATGCCGGGGTAAAGAAATATGCAGTCCAATGCTCCTCTGACCTCTCCACAACACCTCTCCTCATCAAACACGTCCCACTTGCTATCCTAGATAGTCATAAGGTAGAAGAAAAGCATCACTGCGAATGTAGTAATGCTATTTTTACATTCAATTAGTGACCAAAAAAAGCTGAGTTTCAAGCAAAATGTTCTTGTTCTTGATCCCGAATCATTCATGTTCATACCGAATTTAAATTGGCGAAAATGTTTGGGGAAAGTTTCCTCAACTCTACCCATAATATCAAAGTAAGGTTCACAATATAACTCTTTTTCATTTTTACTCAAAGAAGTGCAAAAATGAACACACCCCATATCAAAAACAAATACTGTACATATAATATTTTGTATGAACTCCATAATTTTTAAGGATGGCACCAAGTCTTCTAGGCATGGATTGACAAGTTGGCGACATATTGCAACATCTATCTTTCTCCATTCTTCAAGAAATACCTCTTATAGAAACTGTATGCTGGATGGAGAATGATATTCAACTTCTTTCTCCACAATTCCCCATAGGTGTTGGGTTGGGTTCAGATCAGGAGGTATACTTGGCCACTGAATCACTTTCACCCTATTCTTCATCAGAAATGTAACAAATGTGTGTTTTGGTCACTGTCATGTCGGAAAAGTGCACATCTGTCAAGGACATGGAGCGATGTTAGCATCTTCTCTTTCAATATAAAGCAGTACATCTATGAATTCATGGTATCATCAATAAAATGTAGCTGCTCAACACCAGGAGCACTCATGCAGCCCCATAAAAGGACACTGTAATAAGTATTTCACTGTAGGTACTATGCATTTTTATAAATTCATTTTTTAAAATGTGCCTGGTCAGTAAGTGGGGAAAATGGCCTTGCCATGGTATAGTTAAACAGCATATCATGCAAGGCTGTATATGGCCTTCATGCTGCCCTAGGCACTTTTAGCAGTCACTCCCCTTACTGACAGGTCACACTATGAGTCTCTGCACACAACATTTATTTAAGTCAGATTTCGTCTAACAAGCTTAAATTAAAGCGCTAATTAAACGCTAAAAGAATGAACATCTGCCTTTGCTGTGCACAAGTTCAGTCTTCTTTTAACACCTTCAGGTTTTCAAAGACCCTACTGTCAGGAGGTTGCTGATTTACTAGTCAGTCTTAATACAATTTCAATTAACAAAAAAAATGTTAGAGAAGCAGCAAAAAAAAACAAAAACACCAATGTACCCTAACCTGTCTTCTGCCTGAAAAACTCAAAGGATTCACAGATACACATGTATATACACAAACCTTAACAGCTCACATACCTTTTGATAGTAGTTAAGGTAATAATACACAGACTAATGGTGGCCAAACCCAGAGACAGACAGGTTCAGCCGATAGTCTAATGACTGTCAGGAAGAGGAGAAACCAGCATGTCCAATTTCAGACTGTAGATCCTTTTGTTCTCTAAGAGATGAGCACACCGCTAGAGATGTCTAATAGTGGCTCTCTCATAGAGAACACAAGAACACAAGACCTCACAACAAAGTGAGTGCATCTGTGTATGGGAGGATCAGGCAAGATAGCTGTCAGATGAATGATGGGACAGGTCTCTATAGTGTATAGGCTTTAGTCAGATACTTGTTCAACTGACATCACCTCATTTAAACAGCTCTATTTTTAGTCTGGAAACAGGATGAAGTGCCGGTGATCAGCACTGCTGGATGAAAAAAACAGGACTCAAGAAGTTTGGTGCAATGGTGTAACTTTATTCCGACGAGTTTCGGAGCAGCCTCTGCTCCTTCCTCAGGGATTATCCTTGAGAGGCTGCTCCGATACTAGAATCATGTAGCAATTTCAGATATCCAGTGGCATTGAGGTTTCCATTGATGAAGAATGGCCCCACTATCTTTGTACCCCATATACCACACTATACCATCAATTTTTGTGTTCCAACAGTCTTGGAGGGATCTATCCACTGTGGGTTAGTGTCAGACCAATAGCAGTGGTTTTGTTTGTTAACTTCATCATTCACAAAAAAGTTTGCATCATCACTCATCTGAAGGCAATTGTCTATGGTGTGAAGATAAGAGATATGCAGCATCTGAAACAACAGATACTGGAAGCCTGTGCTAGCATTTCTTCTGCAGTGTTGCTATCAGTGTGTCAAGAGTGGGAGAAGAGGATTGCATTGACGATCCAACACAATGGGCAGCACTTTGAACACATTTCATAAGTTGTCATAAACTTGTAAATAACTCATGGAAGAATAAAGTTATGTTAAAACCAAGTAAATTCTCAATAGGTTTGATGTATCACATGACTATTTTCCCACAGAAAAAAATAAAGTTGGATCCAAAATGGCCGACTTCAAAATGGCCACCATGGTCACCACCCATCTGGAAAAGTTTTCTCTTTCCTATATACTAATATTCCACAAACAGGAAGTTGATATCACCAACCATTCCCATTTTATTTAGGTACATCCATATAAAAGGCCCACCCTGTATATTAATTGCCCCCTAACCCTAGTCTACAGTATTATGCTCCCTAATTCTCAGAGTAAGGCTATGTGCTGACGGGAAAAATGTAGGTTGTTTGGGGACAAAAATCTGCACCTTCTGACAAAATACACACCAAAAGGTGTAATGACAGTAATGCATTTTTTTGGTACGGGAAGGTGCAGATTTTTGTCCCGCATGTGTGATTTCATGTTAGTGACATGGCAGAAACAGGGTTTGTGGCCTATGTTAATGTGTGTAAATGTTGATTAAATGTATTGTGTACATCAATATAATATGTGGGGACCTGGGGAGGAGCTGAAGGAGTGGGTTTTAAATCAATACTTTATTAGAATTAATGTTTGACGTCCTGTTGGCTTTTGCTAGAGTGAAGTCTGACTTCTCAGCCTCTTCTATGCACTGAACTGTCAGAATTGGCATACGAGTGCAAGCTATGCCACTTCTGACAGTTGTGTGTGTAGAGAATTTTCAGAATAGGCGTATATCACACTCCTACACCAATTCTGACAGTTCAGTGCATAGAAGAGGCTGAGACATCCCCGCTCTGGCAGCAAAAGCCGACGGAACTTCAAACAGTGATAGTAATAAAGTAGTGGTTTAAAACCACTCATGCAGCCTCTCACCAGGTCCCCATATAATAAACTTGATTGGGATCATGTATATATTAACATTAAAGAGGACCTGTCACCCCTGAAAAGATTTCAATCTAAAGGTAGCACTGAATGCAGCATGTATGCTGCATTCAGGCAAGGGGTCCCCCCAAGTGTCTCTGATGTCTAAATCATGAAATACAGCCTTTTAAAATAAATGTGTACAACTGAGTCAGGAAGGCATTACCAGGTCGACATGAGTCAGGTCCTTCCCGGGGGCTATTCCTGCCCCCTGCTTCTATGTTCCTCCCTCCTCCCTGTCCTAGCCACCTCCATGATGGCCTGTCAGCTTTCCTCACTCTGCGCCTGCGTCTCTTTGTGCTATCACACGCAGGCGCAGAGCGAGGAGTTCCAATTGTCGGCCTGCGCTCCTGATCCCGCCCTGTCAGCAGCAATTCATTCATAGAAGCAGGGGGCAGGAATAGCCCCCGGGAAGGAGCTAACTCATGTGGATCTACTAATGGCCTCCTGACTCAGTTGTACACATTTTAAAAGGCTGTATTTCATGATTTAGACATCAGAAACACTTGGGGGACCCCATGCCTGAATGCAGCATACATGCTGCATTCAGTGCTACCTTTAGATTGAAATTGGGGGGGTACAGGTCCTTTTTAACATACGGCACAAGCTCTTTTTCTGAGGCGGGAGTCTCGCCCTGGGCAAGAGAGAGAGGCAGGGAATTAGTATATTTAGTGCGGGAAAACCCAAAGCAAGAATCAACATGATGCAGATTTTCCCACACTAAACAACGCACTATTTTTTCTGCCCCCATGTTTTCTTCCTCCTCTGCTGTCTACCTCCTGCGTGGTGAGATTATCCCACCACGCTGCGGAGAGGAAGCAGCACCTCGGTGCAGGGAGCGAGAGAGTGCTCCTGTTCGCGCTCCTCTGACTCTGGTAGTGAATGCACCAATACTGGGATCATTCAACTCCCTGTGTCTGAGGTATGTTGAGGTTCGCTGGCACCCTCCCTCCACTGCCGACACCCCTCCCCTCCAAAAAGACTGCAGATTTCCTTTCTGTCTAACAGAGGAGAGAATAAAAAAATAAATAAATAAATAATTTTTTTTCTTCCCTGTGTTGGTGGCAACCCCACAGCCCGCCACCCTAGGCACGTGCCCTCCAGTGCCTAGCTGCAAATATGGCCCTGGTATCATGTGATGTGCCTCATTTGATGCTTTGTTCCATTTAACTGATAGCTGAAGTCAAACTAAAACTCAGTGGTCAGGTGAATGTAGAGCCCAACATAATCACTTCTAGTTCTTCTGAAAACCCCTGATGTGTTCTTTGGTGGAACCATGGTGGAACGAATAAGAGAGCATGTCTAATTTTATTGTTTGCAGTAGGCAATTTTATTTCCTTGTTGGACATGTCCTATAAACATTGCAAGATATTAAAATTGCAGTTGTATCCCCTTATCACCCTTGCAGAACTAATATTTACTTTTATTTTACACTATAAGGATTTATTTTAGGGATTGCAAAAAATGTCCAAATAAGTATAGATGAGGGGGGCGTGCCCGGAAGCCTGCATGTGAGGACGTGCGGAGTAAGAGCTCCTGACCCGGGGACCCTAATTAGCACATCTACACTAGCCTAGACCCCTCTCATAGGCCGAAAGAAATCAGCCAAGGCCGCCAGGGACCCGGAGGCATCGGTACTGGGCACCCTGGACGGATTCCTCTGTAAAGGACAGCGGGAGCAGCGAGCGGATGGCACTCAGGTGCAGGGAGGACCACCCGCGGGGCTGTCGGGGACTACCAGTCCTAATGGACTCACCATGCAAAGCTCATCTACCCGACGAGCGCAGCCGGAATCCATCTCCCCGCCGCCCGGAGGGGCGGGAGTCGGGACTCAGGCGTCTCCATTGCCGCAGCTCCACAAGATGGCACCGATGGTGGAGGTCCTGCCCCCCTCCTTCTCCAGCTCGCCGATCCAGCGTGCGGCCGCGGACCTCTCTCCTACACAGCGGGGGGGGGGCGCTCCTCCTCTTCCCCAGCATCCCGGACACCGGACCGGGAGATATCGCCTATGGCTCCTGGAGGACACGATGCAGATGAGGTTGATGACACACTCCTCATATCCCTTGTGCTGGGGCCTATGGAGGGATACCCAGGGGATCCAGATATAAGAGGGTGTACTGACTGTGCAAAGCAGGAACACAAGTTGGGGGACTCTTTATCCCCCTCCCCGGCTGCTGACCATGGGGAAAGTGCCCCGGGGGATCCGCTTGGTCTCCCCTCAATCCTGCAGGATCTAATAGATATAGCCCATGTGGGGACCGGTTCTCCCTGTCTCTCCCCTGGGCCTTCACACCTAGTCACTGAGGGGGGCACTTTGCCCAGCCGAGGGGCTTCCTATTTGGATCCACCTAGACCCCAGAGGTCGCCCAAGATGCCACGTTTGCAACACTCCGGGGGTGGGGGTGGGATGGGGACCCCCTCTGCTGTTACACCTGGCATCCGTCAGGATTCCTTGCTGGATTTTGCTGATGTGATGGACCCCACGGCCCTGTTACGGCCTAACAACTCCCAGCCCTGCATGCAGCCCTCCGAGGAGTGGTGGGCTCTAATACAACACCTCCCTACTAAACAAGACTTCCAGGCTCTCATTAGGGAGGTGAAGTCTACATGCCGCCAAGAAATAGCATTAGTCCGCCAAGAGGTAACGGGATTGACCCAACGAATCCATCAGCTAGAGGAGGAACACACAGAAGCTAGGCAAGCTATTTCTCAGTTACAATCACTTGTGACCTCCCAGGCTAGGCTGATAGACGTCATCCAACGCCACGTTGAAGACCTTGACAACAGGGGCCGTAGACACAATATTCGGGTTCGTGGTGTACCGGAGGTGAGGGAGAGAGAGGACATAGAGACTACTCTTAACACAATATTCAATACGATACTAAAACGTCCCCTGGACCACCCGATCCCCATGGATAGAGCACACAGAGCACTAAAGGCCAAAAACATGGATGGAGCCCCTAGAGACATAATATGCCACGTCACAGACTTCCGCCTAAAAGAGGACATTATGGCCAAGATTTCGCCAACCAAACCGCCATCTTTCAAAGGAGCCAAAATAGCTCTCCATCAGGATCTCTCTTGGATCACGTTGCAACGTAGACGGGCCTTGAGACCTCTCCTTAAATGCCTGGTAGATAGAGAGGTCCTCTATAAATGGGGGTACCCGTTCAGTCTATCAGCTCGTCGAGGCAACACCACCGCCACCCTGAGATATCTGGATGAGGTCCCAGCTTTCTGTAAGACTTTCGGCTTTGATGCACCAGCTCTACCGGATTGGACCTCGCCATTGCTGCCCTCGACCCTTCAGCGGACCTGGCAAACTGCGACCTCCAGGAAGCGGCGAGCAAGAACATCCGGGGGCTATACCTGAACTTTCCTAACTCCAGTGCGAGGTCCTCATTGCTGTTTCCAGAGGGGCTTCTGGTTCGATGCCTCACTACCCAATGGGTTACCCGATAAGTAAATGGCCCCTATGAGAGGGGTATCTACCTATTTCTATCTTTCTTTCCCCCTATCCCCTTCCTTCCTTCCTCCTCGTTCCTCTTCTCCTCCCCTCCCTTTCTTCCCCCCCTTCTTTCCCCCCTCCTAGACCCTCTCACCCCCCCTATTCCCTTTAGGGGAACTTCCTCTAAGCATTGTCCCTGAGGATGGGGGCTGTACCTGATGCTTTGTTTCTTACCTCTGTGGTCAGAAGGCCACGACCCCCAGCAAGAGTACATACCAAAGAAATCGCATCCCTCTGAGGGGTGCAGTGGTCTATTTAGATATTCTGATCTCCAATTTGGAGACTGATTTGAACGGGTTGGCTCTTGCCCAGGGATCCCTATGAGTCGGATCCTAACATATCCAAGTTTTATTGTTTATTACTTGCTTATTTCTGTTTTTATAGATGTTTTGCACTATTCTAGATTTCATCGTTTGCAGCGTGTCTATGACTTTCCTTCGCAGGGGGCTTTGGGCTCCTAGATTCGGTGGTTGGTGAGGAGGGGACCCCCCGGATCTCTATAGAGATTAATTTGCTGGCCTATACCCGCCCCCATCATGGTAAAATTACTTTCACTTAATGTTAAGGACTTAACACACCTGTCAAGAGAAGACTGGCTTTGAGAGAGATGAGGGACTCTGGAGCGGACATTGTATTCCTACAGGAAACACACTTCACACCTAGCGGATCATTTAAATTTGCCCAACACTACTTCCCCAGAACCTACTCGGCTACAGCAAAAACAAAAAGGGCTGGGGTTGCGGTCCTATTGTCCCGCTCATGTAGAGTTCGCATACAATCGACTGAACTTGACCCACATGGCCGATTTATTATACTTAAGGGAGATCTAGACGGTAGGCCGATCCTCTTATGTAACCTTTATGCTCCAAATACAGCACAAACGACATTCTTATCCTCTATTTTAAAACAACTACGCTCTGAACGAGATACCCTTCATATTATTGGGGGAGACTTTAACTTGGCCTTTTCCAGCTGCGTTGATAGGTTCCATTTACAGCCTGCTACGGGCTTACATCGGGAAGAAGGGCATGCCTCAGTGAATTTTCGTAAATTAATCCACGCCCACGGTCTATATGACTTATGGAGAGTAGATAATCTGACTGCCCGACAATACACGTTTTATTCCCATACTCACAAATCTCACAGCAGAATAGATTATTTTTTTGGAAATATTCCGACCCTCCGAACATTGAAAAATGCTGAAATACAACATATTACATGGTCGGACCATGATTCCCTGCTGGTGGACCTTGAAATTACTCCCTATATCCCAAGACCGACCCACTGGAGACTTAACGAGTCCTTACTGACAAATAACATGACAAGACGGACCCTACAGACCTCACTGACACATTACTTCGCTGAGAATACCTCGTCGGCCCCCTCGCTCGGATCCCTATGGGAAGCGCATAAAGCGGTCTTCAGAGGTGAATGCATAGCTCTGTCCTCTAGATTCAAAAAAGATAGCAAACTACAATATTCCATCTATGAGGAAAAGCTGAGAGCCGCTGAGTCGAAACTCCTTGCGGGACCCACGCGACGCGGTCTGAGAGAGGTGATTGACCTAAGGATGAAACTAAAAGACTTAGCTCAGGGAAAAGTGGAGAAGCTCATTCGATTTTCCCACCAGAAATACTATGAATATGGTAATAAACCCCATACAATACTAGCGAGACAATTACAAAATAAGGCTACAAATGGATGCCATTCCGGGATTAGAGGCCCTGACGGCACCATTAGATATGATCCTGAGGAAATAGCTATGGTTTTCCACAATTATTATTCCTCTTTGTACTCATTGCCCTCCCCTCTGCCCCATGACCACCAAACTAGAGATACAGTACTGAACGATTATCTCAATAGCTGTCAGCTACCTAAACTACCTCGGTCTGCTCTAGAAGACTTAAACGATAAGATCACCACTGAAGAAATTGAAGAAATCGTGAAAAGGTTGCCCTCTACTAAAGCCCCAGGCCCCGACGGTCTGCCATATCTCTATTACAAGACATATCTACCCTTACTTTCGCAGCATATGGTCTCCTTGTTTAATAGCTTCATGGCCGGAGGGGAAATTCCCGCCTCTATGCTTCACTCCTATATAACAGTCATCTTGAAAGATGGTAAGGACCCCGTAGACTGCGCAAGTTATAGGCCCAGAAGCCTTTTAAATTCGGACTTAAAAATCTTTACAAAAATACTGGCGGAAAGATTGAACAACTGTCTGCCTCGACTAATCCATAAAGACCAGGTCGGCTTCGTCCGGTTTCGTCAGGCAGGCGATAACACTCGCCGCCTGATGGACTTGATAGACGTAGTGAATAAGAGGGGAGATGAGGCCATCCTGTTGAGTCTAGACGCGGAGAAGGCCTTCGACAGGCTGAACTGGGACTTTATGTTCTCAGCACTATACCACTTCGGCTTGTCGGGGCCCTTCATTACCGCACTACGGGGCTTATACTCTACCCCGATGGCGACGGTCCGCTTGCCCCATGCACATTCTCGGCAAATGGAAATTCATAATGGGACGCTCCAGGGATGCCCTCTCTCCCCGCTGCTATATGTTCTTAGCATTGAGCCTCTGGCAGCTCACTTGCGCAGGAGTCCCGATATAGCTGGAATTCGGATTAGGTCAAAGGAATTTAAGATTTTCTTATTCGCTGACGATGTCATGCTCACACTGACTAATCCTGTAGTAACCCTTCCTAATTTGAGTAAAATTTTGGAGTCCTACTCACATCTCTCTGGGTACAAAGTGAATTTGGGTAAAACTGAAGCACTACCACTTAATATACCGGAACCTGGGCTTGGGCATCTACAGAGGTCCCATGGGTACACTTGGAGAACATCTTCCATTAAATATTTGGGGGTACATATTACTCCACAATATAGCGAGATGTATAAGGCAAATTTCCCCCCTCTGATTCGAGATACTGAGATACGACTCCAGAAATGGTCCTCATTGCCGGTCTCCTTTCTGGGTAAAATAGCAATCATAAAAATGTAAATTCTCCCCAAGTTCCTATACTTGTTCGAAACAATCTCATCGAAAGTCCCACAGACGGTCCTAAAAAGGGTACAATCGATTTTTCTGAACTTTGTCTGGCATTCGGGGAGACATCGTATCCCTAGAACGGTGATGTGCGCCCCCAAATCTCAAGGGGGTCTGTCATGCCCGGATATAACTAAATACTATTATGCTGCACACTTACGGCTTATCCCCTCCTGGTCGACTCTCCCCGCATTCAGCAAATGGATGGAAATCGAAAAATTGTGGCTGGCTCCCTACCACCCAGCAGCCCTGATATGGGGTCCGCCTAACGAGATTGCTCGGACTGCACTCCTGGGTCCTATGGCATTTACCAGGGACATCTGGACCTCTCTGAGAATTAAATTCCAGTTAGCTTCCCATGCATCGTTCCTAACACCGTTCCTCTATAACCCACACTTGGAGAGCGTTATGGCTTCGGGGGCGGGACCTAGTTGGGCATCAGCGGGCATCTTTACGTACAGGGATCTGGTAGACCCCCTAACTAGGAAATTTAGAGCCTTCCCTGAGCTATCCCAGAAGCATAGTCTCCAGAAGACTTTGTCCTACTCATATCAACAAATATTACACTATTTCAGAACGAAGATGGGTTCCCCAGAATCTCTTGTCCCGACGGATTTTGAGCGGCTATGTGCAAATAATGCCTCAACTAAGGGGCTCATTTCTGATATATACACCCTACTTCACTACCCCGGCTCCCAAACGTCAAGCTTTCACACATATATGATGAAATCGGAGACGTGGTTGGGATACCCACTGACTCAGAGTCAGTGGCAAATGGTCTGGTCGAGAGCTCACAAGACCTCTATCAATACCCTCCACAAGGAGAACCAGATTAAACTCCTGATGAATTGGTATTGTGTTCCCGAGGTTCTCCATAAGATGAATAGGTCCATACCAGATGTATGCTGGAGATGCAGTACCACTGGGGCATCTCTCTTCCACATTTTCTGGGAATGCCCGACCTTGGAAGGCTTCTGGAGGGAGGTGGGGAGATTGTTGAGCGCGGTCTTTGAAACTAAAGTGCCGGTCGATCCCCATATGTTCTTGTTAAACCTTACACCTAGGGGATGGGACAGACCCCACACGAAATTGCTGACCCACCTTTTGACAGCTGCCAAGTGCCTCATCCCATTATACTGGAAAAAAACAGCAGCTCCTACATTGCTAGATCTTTATGCCAGAATCCAGGATGTATATGTTATGGAGAAGATGACAGCCTCTCTACATGACAATATGGATAGGTTTGACAGGGTTTGGGCTCCGTGGACTTTATTTAGAGGAGACCCATTGGGGTAGCGAGGAGAACACCTTGACCAAAAAAACGGAAGAGAGTGAATACTCAGGACAGGTCACAACCACGCAATTAAAAGAAAAAGGAGTCCAGGTGGACTCCCTGGGTTTGGGACCTACTCCACAGGAGCTTAATAAATTGAAAATCTGCCTGCTGGGAAATGATCATTAGACACGCTGAATGTATCACTACTGTTTTGTTTCTGTATATTTCTTTTCGTAAGAGACGAACGGAGATTGTATATTTGCCTGACTTTGGCTTTTGTTATAGGTTGTAAAAAAAAAAAAAAAATCTCAATAAAAACAAAGTTGAAACAAATAAGTACAGATTTTATAGACATGGAAAGAAGACCTAAAGGCTTTCCCAATATATTCTAGGCATTCCGTGCTCATAAAGTCAGACTTAGCTTGTTTGCTTCTTAAACAGTCATGAGAAAAACAAAGTACCCCCTCTTTGAATTCTATATTTTTACATATCATTTTGACAAATAAAATAAAATCTTGCCCTCAGAAAGATTTTAAATTACGGTAGGTAAATATAATATCAGATACACAGCACATTAAAATTACACCATGTCACTATATATTTATCAAAAAACTAGGCCAAATATAGGAGCAATGTGTGACAAATTATGTACACCCATGAATAAATAGCATTTAGTTATGCAGAAACACCTTCATCTAAATAACTTAAAATAATCATTTTCTGTATGATTTTATACTGTTCTGAAGGAATTTTTGCCTAGTGTTTGTTACTTTATGTACATGACTGCCATATTTCAATTGGGTTGAAGTCCAAAGTATGAGGGGGCCATTGTAACATGTTTGTTGATTTATTTTTCAGCTATTCTGATATAGATGTGTTGGTGTGCTTAGGGATCATTGACCTATTCCATGACCCACTTGCTGCCAAACAATTGCTTTTGGCTCACATTTGACTATAAAATATATACAGAGATGTTTATGGTTAACTGATCAGGTCCTATGAGTGCAAAGCAAGCAGAAATCATCACCCCTCCACCGCTGGACTTAATTAGTATGAGGGGTTTGTGCTGATATAATCCGCTTTGGTTCTTCACAAATGTATCACAGGAAATTATGGCCAAACGTCTCCACTTTGGTCTCATCTGCACAATGGATCTTATCACGGAAGTTTTGTGTTGTTTGTTCAGGTGACACAAGCTGACTTATTCATGCTTTTTATAATTCTACTCTCAGGAACTTGAACATTTTGCCACCTTTCAATTGTCCATTTTTTCACTTTTGCATATTCTACCCCTTATTCCAAGAGTCATAACATTTTTACATTTCTGTCCTCATAGCCATATAAGAGCTTGTTTTGTGCAGGATACGTTGTACCTTTCAGCATAACTATTAATTTTATCATGTGATGCACTGGAAATCAGGAAAAAATCATTACAATTTTTAATGCTAGCGCCGACCCTGCAGCAGGGTTGTTGGCAGATCAGCAAGTATCACTAGTGACCTAAAATAATTCAGGCCTAAAACTTAACTTTTAATCATAAAAGCATAAAATACTCCAGTTGGTGTGCTAAATAATGGTTGTTGGCACACTCACCCCTCCATCCATACCACAGCGTCGGTCTCGGTCTCCTTTCCTGCTTCTACCTCCTCAGGCCTGTGCATGACGCACAGGTTTCCAGGGAGCATGATTAGGTTGCAAGTGCGCAGACTCCTCTCCTCTTACAGGGGCAGTGTGTGCACTCGGTGTGTGTCTACAGCAAATGGCTGAAGGACACTAGCTACTTGAGGCACTCTTCCCCTATGGGAGATTCCTGAGCAACGTGGCCTTACTACTTGAGATGCTTGCTGGTTGTCATTTTCCGTTTCCCCAATATCCTGCATCTATTATCTGTGCAATCTAACCTGTTCCTGTGTTTCAGAACCTGTTGCATTTGCCAGTGCCTTCGGTTTCCTCCATTACTTGCTGTACCCATCAGTACCTGACTCAGCCATACTAGCCTGAAGCAGCCATGCCTGCCTGTACCTGAAGCAGCCATACCAGCCTGAAGCAGCCATATCTGCGCTTGCTTCCCAAACCCTTGGGTCATCTGCTATAGAGCCGAGACTTCCCCTGGAGTGGTACCTGGTGGTGGCTACCTTCCAGCACAAGCCTAACCTCAGCATCAGAGGATCAAGTGATGACAAGGTAGTAATTAGTTACACCCATCCAGGATGAACCTGGTTTCCAGTGCACAGTGGGTCACACCCACTGGCATGACAGAATTGCTCTGAAATGGCTAAGTAAAGTGCAATTCCACAATTATTTTTTTTTTTTTTTTTAGTTACCATGTTCACTACACAGTAAAACTGACCTAGCAATATGATTTTCCAGGTCAATACTAGTACCCAGATAACAAACATATATAGTTTTTTTTCCTTTTAAGTGGTGAGCTGACGTTTACACTGACATAATTTTGGGGTAGATACAATATTTTGATAGTTTCTTACTGCACTTTTTTGCAGTGTTGTGGCGCCAGTAATTCTGACGTTTTAATTTTTCTCTTCTTATGCTGTTTGCTTATGGGATTAATTGATTTAATATTTTGATGAATCAGAACATTTTTTTTTTGTTTGAATTATTTTTAATAGGGCAAAAGGGGGTGATTTGAGCTTTTGTGTTTTGTAATTTCTCACCTTTTTAAAAACTTTCTTTATTCCCTTTTTACTGCATTTATTAGTCCCCTTAGGGAACATAAAACTGCGATCCTCCATTCACTTGTGCTACACATAGCAGTGCCGCGGCACTCCTTTGTAGAGCAGGAGTTGTGATCTCCTATTCACAGGAGTATTGCAATGATAAGAACGGAGGTAATCGGTAGACCCTTGGCTGTAATGGCAACCCGCCAATGCACAGGAGGATTGATTTACTCCCTGCCAGGACGTACTAAATGCCACTGTCAGAGATTGACAGTGGCATTCAACATGTTAAAAGCTGCAGGCGGAGCAATGCTCCACCTGCAACTCTTAAGGCCCCATTACATTAACAATATACCAGAGAAAGCCGCGGGCATCACAAATAATTAAGGGATCAGCCACTATGTGTGTATACACTAACAATATACCAGAGAAAGCCGCGGGCACCACGAATAATTAAGGGATCAGCCACTATGTATTTATACACTAACAATATACCAGAGAAAGCCGTGGGCACCACGAACAATTAAGGGATCAGCCACTATGTGTTTATACACTAACAATATACCAAGATCCCGTTACATGTAGCGATATCATAAACGATATTGTCGCAGCATCACAGGTTTTGTGATGTTGCGGCGACCTCACCAACGATATCGTTGTGTGTGACATGCACCAGCGATCGGCCCCCCACTGAGAGATCACTGATCGGTAACGAATGGCCTGGACCATTTTTCGATCGGCGATCTCCCACTGGCCAGGCTGCATCACTGTGTGTGAAACGGGCAATGACCAGCGATCCCTAGTCTGCACCCAAGACCCTGAACGATCCCAACCACAGTCGGGTGTCGGCACATCGCTGGGTGATCGCTGGTAAGTCTGACATCTCACCAGCGATCACATAGCGATGTTCCAGCGATCCCAGCCAGGTCGGATCGTTGGTGGGATCGCTGGAGCATCGCTATGTGTAATGTGGCCCTTAGAGACACATGGTTACTGAGTAAATCAGCTGTCATGCACGGAATATAATGTGAACTCAGCATGTGAGCTGCATCAAAGGTAGCCTTTGATGTACAAGTACTTTCCAGAATAATTGGCAGAGCCAAAAACAATTGCTTCTTTAAGATCTCTCTGGTGCATTTACTCCTTGAATACTTTGAGCAACATCACGACTAGACTTTTGCGACCTTGCTCGATCGATTCACTTGTGTTGAGCGAGGCTGCACATGTCTCATCAGAATGTGTCTGAAAGTGTTTAAATCGCATACTTGTGGTCACAGGACTGCCCACTCCCGGTGCCAGCATCGGAGAATCCTGACAGCGAGCACTATGCGTGTGAATCCTGGACAACCCCTTTATAATATATCAACTAGCTCTTTAACTATAAAACAAAAACTGGATGAATCTTTTGATAACCATGAACAGTATGGAAACTTTACAAATTAAGCAGTGAAAACATAATATGGTGCAATTAAAGAAAGCAGTAATAAACTTTCTGTGTGTTTTATCCAATGCAAATTACACTTTAACTTTAGGAGAGCTAACATTAAAAAAAATGTTCTTGGCTCAGTGACTTGGCAAATATTGTGATCAAAGGTGCCAAAAAACACACCCCTTGGGTGCCCCCCATATATTTTTAGAGTCTGTGAAACATTTACCTTATTGGCAGTAAGGCACCTGTGTATAAATATTTGTAGAGAAATTAACACATATCTAGAGAAGTCAAAAATGAGGATTATAGGTTATCCATTATCTCATGTATTCTTGTTTTTGTTTCAGGAGATGTTTAAAGAAAAGTTTATGTAAAATATAATATGTATGTAGCTATACCATATATATGGAGTGGCAAAGCACAGAATAAAAAATCAAATGAGGCAAATGAAAAAGAACACTGATCAAAATTAGACAATACTTTCAGATACCAGAAAAATATTGGTGTTAATCTGGCACCTGGTGCTAAATTCCTTCATTATCTTACAAACCCTATTTATTTGGCAGCCTAAGTTTCCAGTTTGCACACACTTTGCAAAAATGGTGTTCCACTCCAAAGTGAAACTCCTAAAACCCTCCGGCATCAGGTTGTCCAGATGAAGGCCAAAGGGGTCACACTAAAGGTAGCTTTACACGTTGCAACATTGGATGCAATTTCACTTGCAACTTACTGGTTGCAGTGAAATGATGGACACATTGTTCTATTTTGTTGCTGTGTACAAAATGGACGTGTAAAGCTACCCTAAGAGCCAGAGCATCAGGAGCTGGTTGTTCCAAGCCTGTTATTTCTAGAATATTGTATTGATACAACATCACAAACTCTTTCAAGTCCCCTAAGAAGGCTGGTCACCCTCAAAAGACAAATGCAAGAGAGGACAGGATAATGCGGAGAATCTCCATGGGTAATAGTTTCAACACTGCAGCTGACTAGCTCACCAGCACTGAACAGGGTAAGGATCTGTCTCGTCATATAATGTCATGACGTTTAATAGCATTTGGACTAAAAGCCCACTCTGGAGTGACCAAAACTCTCCTTAGCTTAAAGAATCAAAAGACTAGACTCACCTTTGGTGAAGACCATGCTCTATGGACAGAGAAAAAGTTTTCCACAGTTCATTTTAATGACGAAGGCAAGTTTAATTTATTTGGGTCTAATTTGACAATCTGGGGAAATACTTAACCCAAAGTGTGTAAAGAAGTCAGTGAAAGGTGGTGGAGGAAATGTCATGACTTGGGGAATGTTTTCTGCTGCAGGGGTTGGATCTATCATACAGCTACATTGCAGAGTGAATGCAAGTGTGTATCAGAACCTTTTTCAATAACTCGTGGTTCATTACTTGTGTTCAGCACTCAATCAGCCAGCAATTTTCATGCAGAACAATGCCTCCTGTCACACAGCAAAACGAGTAAAGCAGTTTCTTGAAACAGAAAACATTGAAACAATGAAATAGCCAGGCCAGAGTCTTGATCTAAACCCAATAGGAAACATCTGGAAAATCCTTGGTGACAAAGTTATGGCCAAGAATCCTACAACAGTCACAGATCTGTGGAAGAGACTGGAAGAAGAGTGGACCAAAATCACACCAGAGCAGTGTGAGAGACTAGTGATGTCCTGTGGCCACAGATGTGCTGATGGTGTTCAAAGAAAAGGCCTATACACTTCCTACTGATTGGTGACTGTTGTAATCTTCACAAAATTTAGTTTTAATCTTTCTATGTGCTACAGTCATTGCTGTTCTCTAATTATCATCATCCTATTTTTAGTAAAATAAAGGTATTAAGTTAATAAACCTTATTTTGGAAAATACTGCTCTAGTGGCATGGTGTAACCCTACACAAAAACCTTCCAATATTGATCAAAGTTGATTAATGTAGATTACATTCTGTCTGGAAAAAATGAAGTGATCATACAATGTTCTCTAAATTTGATTGCCAGTTTGTTTTTCTCACTATCTGACATGAAATCAGAATAAACCTTTCATGCTTTAGGTCAGTTAGATTTAGCATAATTATTTATATTCGCCACATGCCAGAATAGTGAGAGAGAATGTTCTAAGGCATTTTTATTACATTCTGCAAAGTAATAAGTTTACATACACTAAGATTATGATACCTTTACACAATTTAGGACATCCCATATGATGATGTCATGTGTTTAAAAGCTTCTGATAGGTTTACTGGTAACATCTGAGTTAATTGGAGACACCCATGTGGCTATATTTTAATGCACACCTGAAACAAACTCCTTCTTTGTGTAGCATCATGGGAAAGTCTAAAGAACTCAGTCAAGATATAAGGAAGATAATTGTGGACTTGCACAAGTCTGTCTCATCTTCGGGTACAATTTCCAGATACCTGATGGTGCCTCGTTTATCTGTACAAACAATTATATGCAAATACAAACTAATGGGAATGTCCAGACATCATACTGCTCAGGAAGGAGACGGGTTCTGTGCTCCAGAGAAGAACGTGCATATCAACACAAGAACAAAAGCAAAAGACCTTGTGAAGATGAAGGCGGAAGCTAGTAAGATTGTGTCATTATCCACAGTGAAACGAGTACTGTATCAACGTAGGCTGAAATTACTCCAAAACAAACATAAAAAAGCCAGATTAATTTTTTCACATGCACACAGGAACAAAAAACTACATTTTAGGAGACATGCCCTGTGGTCTGATGAAATTAAAATTGAACTGTTTGGCCATAATGACCATTGTTACAATTGGAGAATAAATGGATAAACTTGGAAGCCTAAGAACACCGTCCCAACTGTAAAACACAGGTGTGGCAGCATAATGACGTGGCGTTGTTTTGCTGCAGGTGGGACTGATGCACTTCACAAATTAGATGGCTTCTTGAGGAAAGAAAATTATGTGACAATACTAAAGCAACATCTCAAGACATCAGCCAGAAATTTAAAGCTTGGGTGCAAATAGGTCTTCCAAATGGACAGTTGAGCTGAATGTTATTAGTGCCAATTTAGGTATAGAACATTTTTGATCAGTCCACATTTATTCCGTGCTCTATTGTGAGCACTTACATTTGGGTTTCCAGCTACATCCTCAAACTACATGATTCAGGTGAAACCCCCAACAAATCCATTCCCTAATGGGGCTGCAGAGTTACTTCCGACAATATCTAGCATCTGTTCAGCAGTGTCCTTCTGTTAAAAGGTGCACAAAACTATGGTTGACCGCACTTTTTTGCATACCAAAAAAGATGCTAAAAAAAATGGACACCACAGGACCACAGGCCAGATGGAAGTTTAAAGTGACTCCCACAGCCTCAGTACAGTGAATTTACCATTGAGAATTTTGTCTAAATCATGATTTTTAGAGATTTACACGTAATTGCAGATGTAAGTGCTCAGCTTAGAGTGCAGAATAAATGTAAGGCGGCCGTCACACGCACAGATATCTTTAGCGATATTGTAAGCGATCACGTGCACGCGCAATCGCTTACAATATCGCTCACATCGCTGGTGAGATGTCACACAGACAGACTCACCAGCGTTGCGGAGCCGCGATCTCGCTCATTACTATGGTACACATCGGGTTACTAGGGCCGCGCGTCGCTTAGTAACCCGACGTGTATCATAGTTACCATCTCCCAGCATAGGCTCTGCCGCTGGGAGATCGTTCATCGTGGTGTTATACACCACGATGAAGGAGATCGTGCAATCGTTCATCGCTAGATCTGAGAACCGGAGCTCAGATCAGCGATGTCACGATCAAGCGATTTCACATCGTAAATCGCTTGATTACATGCATCGATTTTAAGCCCGATATCGCTTAAGCGATCAAAAAGGAGATCGCTTAAACGATATTGGGCAAGATATCTGTGCGTGTGACGGCCGCCTAAGACAAGCTTTACTGTGATCTTTGGGAGGCAGAATGAACAAATCAGGAGTGGAGATAAATTAACTTTCCTTGAACATGTTTGCCAATTTCAAATTCACCACAAACAATGCAGATTCAGTTCGCAATCGGAAAACTGACTTTTTTTTAAAAAAGAATCACCGAATACGATTTGTTCGGGAAAGAAGTTCGAAATTAAAAATGTCACTAAAACTTTCTCTGTTTGGTTGGAGCCAAAACGCTTTCTGGACTACCCGTTGGCCAGGGACAACAACCATTTACCAGCCGTGTCTACCGGCTTGTATCAGGCTGTAGAATTTTTTTTGAGCTTTAAATGATGTTTTTTAAGCTATCTGGAGTTTGCAGGTGTTTTTATACCTGCAGGGTGTGAATTTTGGAAACAGTATTAAATGTGGCAGCAGCTGTGAAAGTCCAGGAAGCTTACAATGTCCCTAAAACATCCGTTTAAGAGAGCTTAATATTTATTCTGTTTTTTTTTTTAAATATTTATTTTATTTTGTTAATTTTTTATTTGATATTTTTTTTTGGGGGGACAGCAAATTTTATTATTGCAGAAGATCAGCTGCGTGTGAGGCCACCTCTTCCATAGTAATGTGATAGCAAATCATATAAAAAGAGCATATGGCCATTTTATGTTACACATACACTCATAAAACACCATACTATGGATATTGCCTCTTGAAAATGTGCAATCACTATTTAATTTCATTATATACGTTTACAATGAAGAATATTGTCATCTGCACAACTATGCATAAATCAAATTGAAGCTGTCCTTGCACTGCTGCCCACTAGCCCTGTTCAGTATTCTAGATGAATTGGTGAATAGTGACTTGAATAAACCTATTTGGATTTATCATTATTTCTCATACAAATATGTCAGGATTCAATAATCACTACATCTAACTGCAACTCAGTTGTCACCTTGTGGCATAGGGAATTGGATTGTGAGTGACGTTACCTCTGCAGGCCACCGTATGGAGGGGTTAATGAGGAGCTAGGCAAAAACATTGTGCAAAGAGTAATATCCTGTAGTGATTACTTGTGCCTGACTCCTGGCACTGGAAGAAGTGGGCCACTAGGCAAAGCAAACAGGCATTACAACGTAGCTTAGGATTTCAGCACCATCTTAGCAGAGCAGTACAACGCAACTACTCAGCTCACCTAAACTTTACTACAGTTACTACCGTGTGCCTGCAGTTGGCAGTTTGGCAATGGATCCCCCACAAGACATGCCAATCTGGATGAGGTCATCTTTATCACCCCGGAGCAGAGGGTGTTTCATCATCAGCAGCACCAGAACCTTAGCGGCATGCAGAGATGATGGACACATATGTGACCTGTTGCTCCACCACGCTACCCACATTGGGCCTCATCTGTAGCGAGGTGCGGATTTAGTGCTGGGTTCTGATGCAAGAGGAGACCCAGGAGGTGACCCTTTCTCTATGCCGTCAAGGACTGGGAGCACCAGATGTCAGACTGCAGAGGATCTTGCAGCATGCCTAGCTCTATTCCACCTGAAGCCGGTGCCAAAGCAACTAGATAACCAATTCCACCAGGACGAAGAAGAAGATGATGTAGAAGAGGCAGAAGGCCCTGTTTTCCAGCCATTTCCCAGCCGTATATCATCCCCTTATGAGGCGTTTGACTGAGAGAATGCCATGTGTGGACCCAGACCCCTCCAAGCAATAATCTGATATGGCATGAACCACCCCATCCTGTAACCTTTACTGAGGAGATTCGGTTTGCAGTAACATACTCAGGGGTGGTTGCATGGGCCTAAGGCCAATCACTTCCACAACCAGTGTATCCAAGAAAAGGTAGTAGCATTTTTCCAACAGAGGGGGTTTTGCTTCCTACTAGAACAAGGTACTGGATCGGTGCTACGTCATCTGTGACCATCTTCCCAATAGACTACGCAATACCTTTTATGGGAAAAGGTCACCTTCATGAAGATGATGGACAATAAGGAATGATTCACGGTTGACATAAGGCAGGTTGCCACCGTCTTTGAGATACAACTTAATTCTCTTAATAGACTCTGCCCTTCATGGAATTTCTACCATTTTAAGAGTCTGTGTGCTGATCCATGTAAGATTTTTGTTATATATACTGTGCTTTGCTAGCACCAGTTCACATTTGTCTTTGAGTGCTGTGCAGTTTTTTTCTTGTTATTTATCATATGGAGTTGCAGGTTCCATGCTGCAATTTGCACCCTCATTACCTACAGGTGATGGAGGGTCTAGATGGTGTCTGCCCACTGAAAAGTGGGGGGGTGGACAAGGAGGGCAGGGATGTCAGATAGGACTCATCAGACCCTGAAGTCACTTTGTCACAATTGATGAGCAAACAGACATTGGCCAATGTATGTACCAAGAACTTCAGAATTAAATAAAAAATTGGAGATTTTTGAGTTTTTTTGAAAAAAACGTAAGTTTTTAAACTTTTTCCTCAAATATATATAGCTAGTAGCTTATGTACATCATTGGTAGTAGCTGTGTGCTGCAAGGATCTTTTTCATATTATATAACCCTGCAGCTTTGCTAGCACCAGTTCACATTTGTCTTTGAGTGCTGTGCAGTTTTTTTCTTGTTATTTATCATATGGAGTTGCAGTTTCCATGCTGCAATTTGCACCCTCATTACCTACAGGTGATGGAGGGTCTAGATGGTGTCTGCCCACTGAAAAGTGGGGGGGTGGACAAGGAGGGCAGGGATGTCAGATAGGACTCATCAGACCCTGAAGTCACTTTGTCGCAGTTGATGAGCAAACAGACATTGGCCAATGTATGTACCAAGAACTTCAGAATTAAATAAAAAATTGGAGATTTTTGAGTTTTTTGAAAATAACGTAAGTTTTTAGACTTTTTCCTCAAATATATATAGCTAGTAGCTTATGTACATCATTGGTAGTAGCTGTGTGCTGCAAGGATCTTTTTCATATTATATATATATATATATACATATATATAATAATATATTGTGCAGCATATATTTCAGACATTTGTGTTTGAGGCTTATAGTCTGTGTTACACTAAAGTTTTTTGCACTTCACTCTTTGTGTGTTTGACTGTTTCTGCAAACACAGGGTTTGATAATGCCCTGCAGAGACTAGTTAACAAGCCTTAAGGGGGTGTCACACGCGTCGATATCGCTCGCAATGTCGCTCATGCGTCACAGATTATTCGTCGCCTGGGCGATGTGGGATTATCGCTGGTTAGATGTCACACGCGTCAATATCGCTCACATGGACCCAGCGATGCGGTGATGCCGCCATCTAGCGGACGATCCAGCGAGCGATTTTATTTAATCGCTCGTTCAGTGTCACACAGCAGCGTCTCCAGCGATCTTTCTGTCAATGTGGGCGTTTTTTTTGTGACATCATGGTAGGTAGGCGTACAGAGACACCTATTCTATGCTTGTGGTGGTATGTGATATTGTAGTTCGGTGGCGTAGAGATCGTCATTGCAGAACGCAGAGATCTTTCGTGCGTCATTCCGGCGACGCAGGAATCGTTCGTGCATCTTTTGTGGTGACAGACACAGAGGAGGCAGGGGGCACAGAATCAATCATTTGATTTTAGTTTTTTTTTCCCAGCTTTTATGTAGTGTTTTATATACTGTAATCCATACATTCCACTATACTTTTTTACTCTTCGGTCTTCTGGAGCACCTTCACTCTCTTTCTCTCAGCTCCCCTCTCCGGTCAGGTTGGACGAGCTCCCACTGGCACCATCGCCGTCTCTTACCAGATGTTACCCCTCTCCACCCACCAACTGCCTTCTAGATCTTTCCAGTGTCGTTTTCTACTGCTTGTCACGTGTTGTACATCACAAATATGTGCCCCTCCATACTTCACTCCCTCCTTGGTGGTCCCCTAAATTCTGTTCTCCATCCATCATCCCCGCTACCTACCCTGGTTCCTATACTGGGGTGCAGTACCTTTGTTACCCGCTGTGTACCTTGGATACCAGCCGGTTAGCTGAGAAGGCTGGTAACCAAGGTATACATCCAGTATCTACGCAGCGCGCCTAGCGCCTTACCCTACCTACGAGCCTGTGGAGATATCCACATTGAATCCACATGGAAATCATTTCCACGATGTCGCTGCTCCAATAACATTGACATGTGTGACACCGGCTTTAGTAGTTTTCAGATGGACAAACTTAGGCGGCCGTCACACGCTACGATATCGCGAAAGATATCGCTAGAACGCGCCAGATTTAACATCGCGTGAACAATGTCTGTGCGTCTGACGGCAAGATACGATGAGCGAGAATTGATGAAATCGCAAGATCGAGATCTGAGCTCCGGAGCTCAGATCTTGCGCTGAGCGATTACACGATCTGTCTCATCGTGGTGTATAACACGATGAACGATCTCCCAGCGGCAGAGCCTATGCTGGGAGATGGTCACTATGGTACACGTCGGGTTACTAAGCGATGCGCGGCGCCTAGTAACCCGATGTCCCCATCGCTGGTGAGTCTGTCTGTGTGACCTGTCACCAGCGATGTGAACGATATTGTTAGCGATCGCGCGTGCTCGTGATCGCTTACAATATCGCTAGCGATATCTTAGCGTGTGATGGCCGCCTTAGTTTTAATCAAAAGATCTTGGAATAATAATAATTTCCACAAGTAGATGTGATAAAAAAAAATTTGTTCCTGTGTTGAGATCTTCTTACTCAGTACTCAGCCTACATACACAAGAAAGACATAAGCTCTGATTCCCAATGTGACATATCCACCCTTCCTTGACAGGACGCTCATCAGGACGCTCAGACGTTTTCTCAACAGTAGTATTTATTACAAAATTACGTGTCTCTCATAGAACAAAACAAGGTGTGGCCAAATACAGCAATCGAGCCTGGCTCTACGTGTACGACACTATGGTTCTTATTCATAAAATGTCATTGCTACCATAAGTAAATAAGCACTTCTTTAGAACCGTACAGGTTCGATATGGAATGACAATGGAGAGTCACGATTTGGTCTTTTAAAGTGTCTAAAAATTGTACGGAGCCAAAGTGCAGCCAAAGTGCACATAAAAGAATGAAACATGAACATTTTGAGAAACAACAGGCAACTCGTCCACGTCATATGGCGGAGGCCTCCCTAGTCTTCTCCCTAGTCTTCTCTTTCCACATCCACCAGTCACCAGTTTTTCCTTGGCGTCAGCTCCATCCGCAGATATGATGGTGTGGACATTAACTTAACAATAAAACTTTTTGTAAAACAAAAAATAAGGGAAAAAAATTCCTACGGGCGCTGGGCCTTGACATAACGGTCTATGAGCCCGACTACCTCCTGCACCTGTCCACAGAGATGTGACAGCTTCTCCTGCACTTCCCGTAGCGTAGGTACACCTATTAAGTATAGACAAAATAACAGTTGGACACTGGGTACCCAATAAAAGGGACATCAATATATAAATATAACATCGTATTTAATGTGTATATACTTACGTGGACTCTCGTTTGCTCCTTCGGCAACCTGGGCCCATTCCGAAGGGCTCCCTGGTGCATCTTCCGCCGCTGTAGAAATCAAAAAAGGTAGATAAAAAAAAAAAACGTTCGCGGAGTCTGCAAATTCACTTTGCTCAAAGAAAACATGAATCTTGCCACTTACCATTTAATGAACCGTCCCCCTGACTCCATTCCTCTTGGGGGGAGAACTGCCCAATTGCGGAGCCTGGGGTCCATGGTCCGCCAAGGTCTGGTGAGTGTGGCAGCGGCGGCGTCTGTTGCTGTGGTGGAGATGGGGGGGGGACTTCCGGGCTTTGTGCTGCCGGTGAAGGTGGTGAAGCCTGCTGCAGAGGGCCTAAAAATAACACAACATTGTTGAAAGGACACCACATACACAATTCAGAAAAAGTCACCCTATCCAGACTTGGGGATATCACACGCGTCAATATCGGCTGCACAATCACAGTCACTGCGTGACGTTGCAGCGATATTGACGAGTGTGACATGCTCAATCAAGCAGCGATAAATCGCTGGTTGATGATCACGAAGCCATGTTTTTTTAGAACCTGTTCTACAACTTGACGATGCTCGCCCGGTGTACACGCAGCAGCGTGCACTAGTTACCCGCTGTGTACCTTAGATACTAGCTGGTGAGCGGAGTAGGCTGGTCTCCAAGGTAAACTGCGGGTATCTAGGCATATCATCTATCTATCGTAAAAAAAGAACACAAAAATAAAGAAGATTTGGGCCTTTACTGCCAATGGTGTGGAGACGTTTCGGGTGTCTTATCTTAAGCGGTCCTGAAATCAGTGCAGGGGACAGCTCCTGGTGCTGAAGTTTAACAGCGCTACCTGCCAAACTCCAGCACCCAGCATCCGGCTCCCGCATCTGATTTTATGTCGGATGCGGCACAATCTGGCACCATAGACCCCAATTTTAGGGGGTGCCAAATCGTGCTCCATGCGGGACGATTCGATTTTGACACAAAAATGTTGCTTGCAACGTTTTGAGTCCAGAAGTAAAATTCGAATGCTTCTGGATTCTCCCAGACACATGCAAACCGGATGGCACATAGATGCCATCTGGTTCCATACGGCCTTAGTGGGAATTTGTGAGCAGGTGTTTGATATGTAATATGAAGGAAGCATGATGTAGAGGATAAGACACTGAATTCAGGGATATATCACTTATTGGCCTGTGTTCTGTTGTTTTAACGCAATGAGTATTTTATCAGCGGGAGATTTAAGGGGGTGTCACACGCGTCAATGTCGTCAGCGATCTGATCGCTGACGACATTGACGGCTGATCGCTGGTGAGCTGTCACACAGACAGACTCACCAGCGATCAATTGACCAGTGACATCATGGAAACGATTTAAATATCGTTTCCACGATGTCCTGCTCCCGCTGCCAGGCTGCTGGAAGCGGGAGCAGCCTGGTCTCCAAGGTACACTGCGGGTAACTAGGCAGCGCGCGCTGCCTAGATACCCGACGTGTACATTAGTTACCAGCCTCCTCCGCTCACCCGGTGAGCAGAGGAGGCTGGTAACTAAGGTACACAGTCGGGTATCTAGGCAGCGCGCGCTGCCTAGTTACCCGACGTGTACCTTAGTTACCAGCCTCCTCTGCTCACCGGGTGAGCGGAGGAGGCTGGTAACTAAGGTACACAGTCGGGTATCTAGGCAGCGCGCGCTGCCTAGTTACCCGCAGTGTACCTTGGATACCAGCTCCCAGCGCTTGTGACAGGCGCTGGGAGCTGGAATATCGCTAGTCCCGGTGTCACACGCAGCGATGCTGCGTGTCCACCGGGCGACAATCGCCAGGTTTCAGAGCTGGTTCTGAAACCTGGCGATCATCAACCAGCGATTTATCGCTGGTTGATGCAGTATGTCACACGCGTCAATATCGCTGCAACGTCACGTGCAGTCGATATCGTGCAGGCGATATTGACGCGTGTGACACCCCCTTTACACTTTTCCAGGCTAGGTGCCCATGTACCGGGGGCTTTAAAAATAGAGCGGTGCCGGTGTACATGCATCTGCGGCACCCACCGCTCAGAGCGATGGGCACCACGACACGATCGGGGGTCACAGCTGCATGCTGTGGTAAAATATTGCCAAATAGAGACATGCCTTATTAGGGGGTGCCTTTTATTTACAGGCACATTAAACCCCCTGGCATGCCTTACTTTCGGGGATGGCAGATTACTCACGGCGCCGTCGCTGTAACTCCGCCACCATTTCCTCTATGCGTCCTGGGGTCCTGTAACGCATATCTGCGAGTTTCCGCATAATTTGCCTCGGCGTCCTCTCGACTCCCATGCGCCGACGCAGGACACCCTGCACTTTACGGAGACATTGTCTTTTAAAAGCTGCAGGATTTTCATGGGGAGTATTGCCCCAGTAGCCCCGGTGGTGCAGGACCTTCAGCATTAGCTTCACCTCCCCATCTCCCCAGGCTGCAGCACGTCCTGACGCCATCGCAATCACGATATGAAATGAAAGTGAAAACCAGCGCGGAGCCGTCCCGCCCGCAACGTCATGACGTCACGACGCACGTCTGTCTGGCGCCAAACGCTTCTCCGTCGCAAAATATGTCGCAGAATTTGTTCGCTAATGCGGTAATATTTCTACGCATGTGAGACAACGCCAATGCGTACATATTTCTACAGATTGGCGTTTTCTGCAATGCTATACAAACTGGTTGTGTATATTATGTTGTAATAAAGAATTTGAGGACGCATGTAATTTATTTATTTTTGTTTTATTGTGTAATAAACTTAAAAAACCAACATATAAATAAATTACTTTGCAAATTACATCAGAGTGTCTATGAAGTTACCGAACAACAGAACCAAAAATTTAAATGCTAAACAATGCTGTTCTGCCAGCTCACAGCCCCGGGCCCATTAAAGTATGTATTGTACATGTCCCGATTTTCCCTCGCCTCCCGACGATGTCGGCCATGAGTCATCGGTTGAAGTGGTGCAATATCAGGCTCTTCTGCCCGCCAGCCCCCCATCTGTAGATCACCGTTCATGGCATCCACCGTGTCAGCAAAACATGGAGGGTTGTATGAGGAATCAGCCGTGCGGCGAAGGAAGTTGTGTAGGACACAGCATGCCAACACTACCATATCTATGTGCGCTAGCTTCATATTTATGGCAGTGTGGAAAATACGGAATCTACTGGCCATAATCCCAAAAGCATTTTCAACTACTCGCCGTGCCCGGGATAGGCGGTAGTTGAAGATCCTTTGGCTTGGTGTCACATGCCTATTGGGGTATGGCCTCAGTAGATTGGCATGTAGTGGAAATGCCTCATCTGCAACAAAGACATAATTCATATGTTCCTTGGTCAATGCATTTGGTGGCAAATTAAGCTGTCCATTTTTCAGTTTCCCCCAAATATTGTGCGGTCTAAAACACCTCCGTCAGACACCCGGCCATTCATTCCCACGTCCACAGAAACAAACTCGTAATTCGCATTCACCAGGGCCATCAGGACCACACTGAAGTAGCCTTTGTAGTTGTGGAAGTATGATCCGCTGTTGGGGGGTTGTCGGATGCGGACGTGCTTCCCATCTAATGCGCCGCCACAGTTTGGGAACTGCCACTTCTCATCGAAATCAGAGGCTATTTTGAGCCACTCCTCCTGCGTTTGGGGAAAAGGCATGTACGTAGGCATGAGAGAACGCACTATTGCCTCACATGTTTCCGGGATCACGACGCAGAGGAGTGGTCGAGAAATGGCAGACGAGTACTGTAGGTCCTTGATAGTATGTCCAGTTGCAAGGAAACGCAGTGTAACTGCCAGACGTTCCTCTGGTGTAACAGCAGCACGCATAACTGTGTCCTGGCGGCGAATTGCAGGGGTCACAGCATCCAACAGGACTTTGAAGGACTCCTGTGACATCCTCAGATAATTCCTGAAGTCATCAGGGTTCCTTTCTTGGAGCTGCCTGACAAGTCGCAGATGGCTATTAGCTGGTCGTCGAAGGAGCCAATCCCTGGCCCACATGCGGCGTGGTCTTCTTCTCCGGTTCTCCAGCCTCTCCTCCTCAAGGCTAGCAGCCTGAATATGAAAGATAGCCACCAAAGCATTACGCTGCTGGGAATTCATGACGAAGAACCTGCAAGAATAATGTAACGCGAGTTTTATTTGTCGGTGTACTAAACGTGATCCACAGTTGTACAAGAATATTATAGCTGTAAGCAAATATTTTCTGTTATGAGTGTTGATCAGTGATATCAACACACACACACACATGCGAATAAATGGACATCACAGTCATAATGGTAGCCGTAACAGCTTTGAATCTAACCATGCGGTTATATGTACGCCACTTCCCCAAATGCAGTAGACGATATAAATTGTACTTACGTGATCAGCAAAATTCTGGAGAGTCCAACAAAGCCAAAAAAGGTCAATGTATGTTGAAAATACGCCCAAGTGATGTCCGTTACAACGCGGGTGTGTCTTCTTTGTTCTATATAGACAGCGACGTAATTTGAACGCAAGCGCCGTGGCGATTTGCTATTGGTGCGCTCCGACTTCGTAATGTCGAGTTGGCGTTTGTTCATTGGACACATAAACAGAGCGATGCCATTGGCTGTGCTACGTTTAAAAGATTTCGCCGCCACGACGTTGAAGCACATTCATACGGCGAATATTCTGCATCGCGGCTCGTATTTGCGAATATTCAGCATCCCAGCTCGTACTTGCGAAAATTTAGCATCGTTGATCGTACTGGCGACTATTCTATATCGCTCTTCACCATCTTCTTCAGTGATATTCTTCATCCTTGTTCTTTTTGAAGGTTAGTAATTTTTAAAGTGTGGCTGTACCTTGTATGTTCCATATGTCATGTAATATCTGTTTAGGCGTTGTGAGCACAATAAGTTTAATTTCCAAATTGTTTGGTCATTTTATGTCTGTGCAAGCACAACCATTCTTTTTGAGTTTTGGGGCCACGGTACTATGTGGGAATAGAGGTGAAGGAAGAGTAATTTTTAATACATTATTTTAAATCATTTTGACTTGTCTTCACAGATGTCTGCAGCAAATCGAGAATTTTTGAGCGCATTCATCGATCTGTACCGGGAAAACCCGTGCCTATGGAAAATACGCAACCCTGAGTACAGCAATAAGGATGTCAAAAGGGTCGCATATGAAAAACTGGTCATTTTATCCCAGCAGCACCACCCAAATGACACCTGCAGTATTGACTGGGTGAAGAAGAGAATTCGTTCACTGAGAACAGTATTTAAGAAGGAAGTAGACAAAATGAAAAATAGCACACGCTCTGGGAATGGAAGCAGTGAAGTCTATCGGCCAAAACTGTGGTACTTTCCACTGCTCCAGTTCACATTGGACCAGGAGATCCCAAGGGACAGTACATCAAGTATTGCCTTTTGCCAACCGCACTCTGAAAGTTCAACTGCTGCTGCTGATGTTGATGTAAGTAATAATAATAATAATGTATAGTTAGCTAGGTACTAGACGTACAATCTGCTGTAAACACCTCCACATACGCCATAGTGTGTGGAAAACACAAACTGTTCCAATGACAATACCGTAGGTCATGATCAGTGTGTTGGTCAAGTGCTTTTGTTCATATACTTTTTTTTATTTTCACACAGGACCCATTACAAGGATCCAGTGAAGTGACTGCACACAACGAGGAGGAAGACTGGGACAACACACAGCTGGAGGATTCCATAGAGGCCACAAACACGGACCCTCAACCTGAAGCTACCAGCCACATTCCAAACCAACGAGCTTGTACCCGTGTAATTAGAAAAAGAAAAGCTACAGCGCCACTCCCCAGAGACATGCTGGCAGTGGCAAACCGTTTTTTGGAGCGGCCGGACAACACACCACTGCAAGGTCTAGCGGTGTTGGTGAATGAGAGATTGCCATCACTGGAAACAGAACAACGACGGTATGTCGAAAGGATCATCCACCAAGCTCTGGATGATGCTGTGGAAGGGAGACTGACTGGAGCTTCAACGGTGCACACACCTTTGCCAATACAAGCAGTTTCCCAATACCCCCGACCTCCAACCTTTCTTATGAGTACGCCAACACAAAGCCGTGTTGGACCCTTCCACCAGCATGGCGCGAACAACTCTCTTGTAAATTTCGGCCATGAAAGGTGGTCAAACAGAGATCACAACTTCAGAGAAGATGATATCCACTATGAAGAACTCTAGTTGGCTTTGTAAAATTTGGCCATACTGCAAAGACACTTTTTGTTGGGTTAGGGTGGATTGGGTGTTTTTTAAAATATGTGTGATGTACTTTTATTTCATGTTGAATGTGGTTAGTATTAATAAAAAAGTTCTGTTTTTTCAATCGTCTTTTTTTATTTCATAGGCCTTGTTGTCACAGTACTGCGCTTCTGCGCTCATTAGGCTTTGTGTGAGAAGAGCAGGTGCTCCTCCAAAAAAAGATACTAGACACATTAGAGATTGCGTGTAAAAAATATTTATTTGAAAATCATACACAAGTAATTTGTAACTGACTGGTAAACCTCCAATCACTAATCAAAAGAAAACTTCTTTTGACAATAATGAATACAGATACATCTACAATCAATACACACATTAATAATTCATCACATTATAATGCCATATTGGTCTAATAACAAAAAAGTCATCTCATATAAATGATACAAATATCTCTGATACATATAGTCATAGGGTCACTTCCAAAAAAGAGAAATAGAAAAAAGGAATTAATACCTTGTAATGTTATTACTCTTCTATACAAGGTTATGATAATTCACTCCGTTACCTAATGAAGCTAATGATGCATGTCACGTATATCTGTCAATTGGAAGTGACCAAATTAATAAAAACATGTATATACAGAATTACCATGGCAAAGCTAAACCAATTCCATACAATCAAAAAAAAAGGTGGAAAAGTAATCTATTCCTTTTCTATTTTCTACTTTTCTAATCTGGAAGGATTCTGTGGCAAACTGGGCATGTGTAATGGGATTAGTTTGAGGCGATGGGATAATTATAATTTATGGGCATACAAACAGGTTGGGATTCTCCAGAAAGGATACATTTAACGCCTCTAATTTAACTTGGTGACATGACAAGGTGTTATAAACAGTTGGTGGTAATTTATGGGGTCTTAATACCATTAATTATGACCTAATTTTTTTTTTAATTCTGTTTCTGTATTTTCATTTATTGCTGATTTTAGTTAACAGTGTCTTCAGGCTACCAGTACTGACACGTAAAGACATTGATATAAGTGGATTCTATAAACTATTGCGGTTACTCGGACCATATATATTTATTTCAAGATTGTAAAGAGACTACATTGCTCGAGGTTCTTTTTTTTTTTGATTGTATGGAATTCGTTTAGCTTTCTCATGATAATTCTGTATATACATGTGTTTTATGTGTATGATACATACCCCATACTTGAATCTCAATAAATGCCATTGGAATAAAGCTAGTTTATTTTTAATGTTTTACGTGTGCAAGGTTTTTTAGATATAGTTAGCTGTTTTCCTTAGCACCGAAACATAAGAAGCGTACAGCCAGTCCATATATATATATACCCAAAAAAATGTAAGACAGGGTCTTACTTTCGGGGAAACACGGTAGTCCTCTGAGCGGGGGAGGTTTTCTCAGCAATTGCTGAATTATTGTGATTTGGTAATTTTTGGCCACATGAAGGTAAAGCAGAGATGGTAGTTTAGTGCTGCGGAAGGCAACCGCAAATGTCAATAGAATAGCCGTCAGTCGCAGTAGACTCTTGAGTGGAGGGCTTCCATCCTCTGGAGTGGGTGGGGAGTGCAGAGATATTTCCTGGCACGTCTGGTGTGGAGGTAAAACTGCTTTCAGTGGTGAGGCCAGGGATGTGGCCTGTTGTGGTGCTGGCGGGTGGCGGAGCAGCATGTCTGGTCGCATGTCGGGTAGCATTTCTGTGAGGAGCTGTTAAGGAAAAGGTATAAATTACAACATGTCCATACATAATACAGGGCAATGATACTCCAAGAGGGCCCACAATTATTGCGAATCTTTAAATAACAGTGTCTTTCGATAGGCCTGTATACCTGTGATGAGGGTATGTACACCAGTGATGGGGGCCTATATACCACTGTAGGGGGCGCTATACTCCAATAATGGAGGGCTGTAGACCAGCCAGCGCTACAGGTCCTATATAGCAGTAATGGGAGCCATGTACCATGAAGAGAGGGCCTGTTTACCGTGGAGAGTCTGCTGCATTGCTCACCCAATGCTTTACAGGAGTCAATAAGTTCCCGAATTTTAGAGGCTATTTCAGACATTAGGGCCTTGGCTTATACTCGGTTTGGCTTGTACTGTAGCTACTCACCAAGTTCACGCCGGATCTGCTGACGGACACTGACAATCCAGTTCGGGCCATTGCAATTTTTCGTGGGATCTCTCGAAGCTTTGCTTTGCTCCACACCAAGGCATCTCCACCATTGACGTTGAAACTGCTAAAAAAAAACCACAAAAAACATTACATATGTCACGCAACACCGACACTTTGTGCTGCATCTGCTGGCTGGAAATAATAAACGATGGAATGTGACCAGGCGGGGGGGGGGGGGGGGGGGTTGGGATAGTGTTGGGTTGTGGGAAATGAAGGCTACATAAATTGACTTAACTAAAATTAGGTCTGAACTATATTGTATGAAGAGGCAAGCCATGGGTCCCACCATCGTTGGGTTTTTGCTCGTATTGGAAGGTCGAGAGCTAGCATGAGTTCATACATACTATGGGTGTATATGTGTTATTAGATGACCTCCGGTATGGAGACCCTCTCGATCTCCTCACTTGTATGGCAGGCGGTGAGAGCTCTGTTGTGGGGCACCGCTGTATCCACTGCAGTCCCTGGCCCTGCTAAGTGGCTGTGACTCAAATGCTGCTGTGGCCAGGAGAACTGAAGTCTCCCTGGCCTCCAGTCTTTACTGCTGGGCTGATAGATCCCTTGCAGTCACAGACTCTGGTGTCTGGCACTGTTCCTCCGGGGCGAACCGGTATGGCTCCACTCCCCCTGCTACTATCACTCCTTGCCTCTAAGCCTCGCTCTAGGGTCCCTCCCGCAGATTAGTAGTCTCACTGGTACGGGCTTAGCACAGCTCCGTCACCAGGACATCTTCACAGTCCTCCCCGACACTGCACTGCCTGACTCCGCCTCCAAGCCTGAATTTATAGGGGACCTCTCCTGATCTCGTTTTGTAGAGCTCCCCTTAAGGCTTACCTGATGTGCAGATCCTTCTCTGTCCCAGGTGTATCTGTGGCAACCGAACCCTGGGGTGCCACACAGGCGCAGGTGAAGATCTTGCCAGCCGAAATCTCCATTTGTGCTAAATGCGCAGACAAAGATTTTGGCTGTCCGAGATCTTCATTCACATATGTGCTGTCTCCACAGCCATTTTCATTTTGGTCATCGCGCCATTAGCTACTAGGAGATACACTCAGAGTGCAGTGTTGCCCCTCCGTGCTTCTGCCGCCGACCTCCACCACCACAACCCTGCCTCCTGTGACCCCACTCCACCACAACCACGTGCATCCGTCCAGTAAGTTGCTGTTCGAATTATAAGATGCACCTCCATTTTCCCTCCAACCTTGGAGGTAAAAAGTGCACTTTATAATCCAAAAAAATATAAAATACGGTATTTATAAAAATCTGAGGAAGTTAAAGGATTTAGGAATATTACTACTAATATTTCCATTTACTACTTCTTCAACATTGGCAATGACAATATAAGTCCAAATATGACGTAAAATATCTACTTTCTGTTGCATAGACCAGATCACCCAATTATCAGTGATGCTCAGGAAGCTGGGAAAAGGTGTGTGACAGTCCGCGCCACCGGGTACCAAAGAAATCACCTGGGATGCAGGAAGTTATTTCAAGCTTTGTCTTTATTCTTCAACATGTTTGATGCGAGCTGTATCGGCGTGTAAAGAAGGAACAGAAGGGAACTCTGGACACTCGGCGATGTAGCTGCAATGTAGCTAAGGCGTGACCCAGGCTCCGGGATACCACGCCCCTTCAGCGATCATTGGAGGAAGCTCCTTCGTTGCGATTGGTTGTCGCTGCACAGGGCGGCATATTTAAGAAGCTGACCAGTCACACTACGCAACTGCTCGAGCGTCATGTATTAATCAGCCTCCTGTGCTGGCTGGCCAATCATGGTATTATTGCTTTGTCCTATCAGCGTACGGACGTCTCGTATTCCACAATTGTGGCACGCCTATGTGCTGTCCGTCCTGCCCCAGGTCCGCCCATATTAGCTTGTTATTGCGGTGTGTAAATGAGGTACGCTGAGCTACAGACGGCTACTTGCGACACCCGGCGATGTAGCTAGCTGTAGATGTAGCGTAGCGTAGCGCACCTTGTGGCGGCGTGTAAAGGAGATGCGATTACCGTTTGTAACCGTTTGACCGTGCTCGTGCACGTGAAGTTGCCGTTGGTATCCATCCTGTTGTGGCGGCGTGTAAAGGTACCATTAGTGTCTGAGTGATAGGGCACTATTGCGCCTCTTGTTCCCCCTTCCTATTTTATATTAATTATCAGTGATGGGAATATTTTGACGCAATAGCGTCCGTAACATAACGCTTATGCGTTCCAGTTCGCTCGGGCGTACTAATTATGTCGGAAGTACACATAATTTCGGGGGTACAAAATGAGCATATGCATATCGCTGTGTCAATGTGAAATGGTGTATGAACGTCAGTTTTGGAAAGTGTCTGTGCGTATTTTTATTATGCGCATCTAGATTGCGAGTTGGCTTTAATTACATCGTAGTAAAAGCTATGAATGACATCCAATCATTCAAAAGAGGCGAGGTCACGAAAACACCCTGGACCGCCTGTCGTCAATATTTTCACATCGCCGATCGCCGAAAAAAAGTCGCAGAGTTTAATGTCACACACAGCGATGCACAAGGTCTACTGAGCGATGAGCGACAGGTTTTAGGCATGGCAGTGAAACCTGCGATCGGCGATCAGCGACATATCGCTGGTTGCATCGCTTGGTCACACGCTTCAATGTCGTTCCTACGTCGCTTGAGCGACTGAAAATCCGTGACGTATGAGCGACATTGCGAGCGATATCGACGCGTGTGACACCCCCTTTAGGCTTCTGGCCTGATAGTCTGAAGTATGGAAATGCAAGACACCACACACATTCGTGTACAACAGGGCTGGCCAAGTGCAGTCTTCAAGGGCTGTAAACAGCAGTGCCGGAGATCGGGGGGCGGATTGGGCACTTGCCCAAGGCCTCTAGCCACAGATGGGTCCCCTGCTGAGAGCTCGCTCAACTATTGTTTTTTGGGGCAAAATGGTACTTATTTTCTCTGCCTCTTGTCTTGCTCAATGCAGGGCTGTCAGTGTTATCTGTAACTCCATCCTAGCAGCAAATGTTGGGAGCGCATTGTTCAGCTTGCCGGATCCAGAGACTGAGATAAGGTGAACAGTGCGCTCCCGACATGATGGAGCTACAGATAACAGTGGACAGGTGGCACTCTGCTGGACAAGAGGCAGAGGAATCATCAGCACATCCAGTGATTTGTAACCAGGGACAGACTGGCCTATACCCACAGATTACTGGATATGCTGATTACCTCTCTGCCTCTTGTGCTACTGAATGCCTGGCCCAGTCATCTGCTAATCCAGAGGCAGTGAGATAGCACTGTAACTTTAATGATTATGTGCCAGCCAGCTGCATACAGATTCCACAGTATAGTACTCACATGAAGCTGCCTTCCTCTGCCTACTGAAGAGGGGCCTGAGCCTGTGAGCAGTGGGGTAGGTTGGACATTATGGTATCCTGGTAAGGCCTCTGGATAGTGATGGGTCAGGAGAGACAATGATTGTGGGATCAGTGGGATTTATTGCTGCAGTTTGACCCTTCATACAAGTCGAGAGCGTGCTGTCAGGGTGAGGTCATTGGCTACCGACCAATATGAAGGGTCAAAGTGCCGTCATAAATCTCACTGTGCCCCAAACACAACTGTTGCAGACCTGACTATGCAGAGCCCTGCACAGGACTGATCCATATATGATGTCCTATAGCTACACTGCAGGTCTGACTATAGAGAGCCATGCACAGGACTGGTCCATATAGGATGTTTTTTAGCCACACTGCTAGTGCAGTCATGGCCAAAGTGCAACTCACAGGCCACATCAGGCCCTTTGAGGCTAAATACTCACAATCTAGAGACACTGCATTTCTTCTCCTGCAGAGACATGAGTGTCCTCTGCGGGAGAAGGCAGTGAAAACACTCTGTGTGCAAAAAAATGCTAATCCTGCTCATGGGCACGCAGTCTAAGGCTGTGGTCACAGTTGCCATGCGTTTTTTTTTAATGATTTTACAAAACTCATGCGTTTTTTCATGTCAGCATGAGTTTTGTAAGGCGTGTGATGGCTCCCTGCGTTTTTGGCTGCGTTTTTGAATCTGCATCTAAAAATAGTGCTTGTAGTATTTTTTTGAGCGTTTTGAAAAACGCATGCGTATTTGTAGAAAACGCATGCGTTTTTATAACATGGGTTCCTATGGGAAACGCATGCAAAAACGCATGTACAATTAGTACCTTTTAGTGCCATTCAAAAACGCATGCTTTTCCCATAGGAGCCCATATTAAAAAAACGCATGCGTTTCCGGAAACGCATGCGTTTTTTTAACATGGGCTCCTATGGGAAACGCATGCGTTTTTGAATGGCACTAATTGTACATGCGTTTTTGCATGCGTTTTCCATAAGGCCCCTTATTAAAAAACGCATGCGTTTTTGGATATGCTCCAAAAACGCATGGGACAGTCACACATGCTTTTTGGCTATTAGGGCATGCGTTTTTTAACATGGGGGCCTATGGGTGCGTTTTTTACATGCGTTTTTGAAAACGCAGGTCTCCAAAAACGCTTGTGAAAAATGCAACTGTGACCCCAGCCTAATTTTTCAAGCCTCTCCGCCGGCTCACTTTTTGATATCCCTGCTATATCCATAGGATGCGGACAGCAGTAATCACATTGGTGGAGGGCAGTGCCACTGGCTCTGTCTTCCACCAATCAGTGTGTGGGACAGCAACAAGAAGACGTCACATCATCAGTGTGCTGTGCAGAACATTAGTGCATTGGAGCAGTGTACCGGGAGAACAGGATGAGGTGAGTATGTGGTATTTTTTTTCCATGTGTATGGGATGTTTGCATGTTAATGAGGTATGTGGGAGCTCATACAGTATATACATGGCTGTGTGGGGCTCATAATGTATATTGAAGGCAATGTGGGGTTCATACTGTATATAGGGCTATGTGGAGGCCCATACTGTATACAGGTAACTATATGGGTCTCATACTGTACATAGGAGACTATGTGGGGGCTCATATTGTATATGGGGGCTATGTTAAGGCTAATACTGTATATAGGGGCTATATGGGGTTCATAC
The DNA here is from genome assembly GCA_033576535.1 of Allobates femoralis. Lineage (NCBI taxonomy): Eukaryota > Metazoa > Chordata > Amphibia > Anura > Aromobatidae > Allobates > Allobates femoralis. The sequence continues at coordinate 522,128,012 of JARQOC010000002.1, forward strand.
TTTATATAGGAGTCTATGTGAAGGATCTTACTGTAAATAGGGGCTATATAAGGGCTCACCCTAAATAAAGGGGGCTACATGGGGCTCCTAAGGGGGAGCAAGTAAATAGAAAAAAACAAAGTTAGTCAGAACTAGCGCCTTTGCATTGTAATAGATTAGAGTGGTCAAATGTAGTACAACTATATTCATGTTTGACTGACTGTAGTCCATGTACACACGTTGAGTATTAGGTAATTTTTTCACTTCACTATTTGCAGGTCTCACTGACTTGCATTGTTGATTTTGGTCCAACCCTCAGCTCAAAATCGTATTTCCGCGATTTTCATGTAAATGGAAATATCCCCATAGATTAATTACATGTAAGAGTGCTATAAGAGAAAAACATGGCTAGCACTTGTATGTGAAAATCAGACTTCTGATTGAGCCCTTAGCTAGCAACACAGGACTGGTCACTGATGAGATTTATTCAGCACATCAACACCAGTCACACAAGTAAAACAACATACAAAGCTGCAACCCTAACCCCTAAAGTAATAAGATTAATAAGAAAAAGTGCAAGCTTAAAGTGATAGCAAAAATATAATGAGGAATACCTGCTATCGCCCATCTGGATGCCTACACTGTGCACTGGCACCAGGAGTGATGATGTCACCATGTTTACCAGACACAGGACCACTAGGGTCAGGGATCGCCTGAAGCAACACGGTTTTTGAAACTGTGCATTGTTTGCATTTTTTTTTTATGACCAGCTGCTCCAGTCACTTGATCACTGGATTCCGTAACAGGATGCAATGGCCAATTGTTGGTGAGCAGAGTGACATTTATCACTTTTGAAACCATATCCAAAAAACTGCAGAATAGATATTATTTTTCTATTTCAATCTTTAAAAAAATACTAAATGTTTTATAACACATATATAAGCCAAAATGATACCAATAAATTGCAAATCATTCTGGGAAAAACCGCCCTCATGTGCTGATGTCAACTAGTTGAAACACAGTAATAGATACATGAAAAGAATTACTGTGTTCTTAAGACCCAAAATACCCCTGTCTTTAAGGGGTTAAGGTCTAAAACACATACAGTAAAAGGAAGTTAAAGGGGTAGTTCAATGAAAACACGTTATCTGATTGGTGAATGTCCGACTTCTGTAACCTGCACCAATCTTCAGTATGGGGAACGCCATTAATTCTTAAGGAGGCTGCCAGAAAAGTCCAATCATAGTGGTCAGCAGCGCCATATGAAATTAATGGAGTTCAGACCACACAGGCTCACTTCCGCTTCATTCTAATGAGGATAAAAAGTCCCTGTTCTGCCAATCAGTGTTGGTCCCAGTGTTTGTATTCCCCATGATCAATAAAATGTATCACTTATCCTGTGGCTAGATGATAATTTATCACCAAACAATTCTTTTAAGTGATTCTTTTGACTTAAACTTAAAGTGCTTGTCCAGCATCAGTGATTGATGCATTGGGAGGTGACATGAGCTGATGATGACAAATCGACACATAGTTGGTGGGGCGCATGGTTGTCAGGTATCAATCATGTGTCTTATTAGACGGGCTATAGAAGTACTGGTAAAATTATTTGAGTGCCGAATATGAAGCCCCACGTTTTTGTTTTTTGCCCAGTGTCCCACTTTGTCTAAAACTGGCCCTGACAAACAGTGCACGTTTTCAGGATCTCCTTAGCATTGCACAATGTGCTAACATCATCAACTTTGCAGCTGATGAAATTAGCACCTGTGCAATGCTAAATTAATCCTGAAAACGTGCACTGTTTTCAGACCTTAAGAACTGTTGTGGGCTACCCCTGCCCTAGAAGTCTGTGTGGAAGTAGCCATGGGGAAAGAGGAATCCTCAAGCTCTTTCAGCACAACCACAGCTCTCTCTGCACCCACTTAGTCCCTGTGACCACAGTGTGATGCTTTTTTTATGCAAATTTTGATAATCTTCATCAAAATCTTCATATCTATTCTGAGATCAGAAATGTCTATGCCAGGTCAGAAGTGCTGTGCCCACATTGCTTTTTTTAATCCTTGCACATGTGGTTCAGATCTTTTTTCAGCCTCAAAATCTGCACCAAATCTGCAAGGAAGAAAAACATGTTGGCACAGCACTTCTGAACTCTTATAGACTTTGCAGGCTTCAGGATAGACATGCAGATTTTGATGCAGATTCTAAAAATCTACTTCAAAAGAAGGACAAACAATGTAATGTGGGCACAGTGCCTTACAACAATACGGTGGGGTCACGGTAACAGAAAGCATCTCCCATATGCTGTGAGAGCAGGCACACGTGCGAGTGTGACAAGCGGTGCCATCACAAACATTACTGCAGTTCAGACTTGAGGGGGTCACACAGGGACTATCCTGCAAATTATGCTTGAACTGCACTTCGCTTCCTGACGTCACACTTCTCACACATGCTGTCTCACGATACTGATGAGATATATCTGACTCACCCACCGGGGCTGTGGGGTACTCAGAACCGGGCTGCAGTTCTGCTGTAGGGGTCACAGGGGTCGAGACCCGGCTCGAGACCCGGCTCAATGGCCCTGGGCGGTCAATAAAAAATGTGGGGGAAAAATATTAATAAATTTGGAAATGTGGTGACGCCACCCGTGGTGTGCGGCTATGGGTAGCCGCCGCTGCAGTCGGGACATCTGGGAATGATGGAAGTAGCAGCGAGGATGTTGAGCCCTCAATGGGCAGAGCTGGTCCCCAGGGCAACCACAAAGTCTATTGATGTGCAGGAGTGCAGGGTTCACAGTCACAGGCAGTCTCCTACTGCCGGATCACAGAATCAGTCTATCTTCCCTCAGGTGCAAGAATTACAGTCTCAGACAGTATGGAACTTTAATCAGGTTTTTTTCTCGGCAGATGAAACAGTTTACAACAGTTCAACAGCAGCTCCGGTGTGGTCTAAGCAGCCAGAATGGTCCATTTGCATTACCCCCTTTTGTGTCTCTTTTGGGTCTTTTCGGTTTGTTTCACATGCTAGCTATGATCCAGCGGTCACGGGCTTCCATTGGTTCACCTACTGGGTCCCCTAGCCTTAATACGATGGCCTTCTCTTCACTGCACCGGAGGTTGAGTCTCGGGACATAAAGACCCTGCACCCCGCTGGGGTTTATGGTTGGCGCACACATCGTCCTGGCCACTTCAGCAGAGCCAGCACTCTGGTTCTGGCCCAGTCCACCAGTGTCCTCGCTAATTCAAGCACAACTGGACTCCTTCCTTCTCTGACCTAAGTCTGCAACCTTGGACCCGGGCAAGCCTCAAAGTGGCACAGGCCGCCGGGTCCGTGTCCTCACAGTCCTGTCTGGTGGTGTTTTCACCTTTCCTTCTGCTGACTGCTTACAGGTGTCTCTTAGCTGACTCTCTCTCCTCTACTACTCTTCCTCTCGCACTCCTCTACTCTCCCTGGACTTGGTGTTGTGTTCTTTTTGTTCTGTTGTTATCTCCCCTAACCAGGCTCTTCTCTAACTTTCCATCCACCACCTGGCTCCTCCCGCTATCCCATTGCTGAACATAGAGTCCCTAGACTTAGGAGCGGGAGTGTGTTGGGTGTGTGTGTGGCTGCGCCATCTAGTGGTGACCGATCCGCAGGGGCGCCACATATCCGTTACGTTTCATGCGATATCACAGGTCTCACAGGACAGCTAGTGTTACAAGTGCTGATGTCACTGAGGTTATCTCAGGTCACACAGAGGGATTTCCTGCTGTGTGGTCCCAGCTGTGTGACCTGAGACAACCGCAGGGAAGACATGCGAATGTATCAAGTTCATGAGTGGGCCTGGAAGCATGATGAGTATGACAACGGCACTGAAGCTTGCAAAGTAATAGTTTAGGAAGATAATGTCTGTGCTCCACTGTAAAATGGTTTCAGCTGTGTTTGGCAGTGTTTGGGGCCTTTTGAAGGTGTTTTCTAGTCCCTTGATTTTGCCTCCCATTGATTTGAATGAGATTTTAAAGTTCAGCGAACTGTTCAGCAAACTGTTCGGCAACATATGCCCATTCAGCACACCATACCGAATCCGAACTTAGAAAGGTTTGCTCACCTCTAATCAGGAGTGTGGCACCCCTGCGGAGTGGTGGCCACAGCAGAGCAAAGCAGCTGGGATTGGTAATTCGGTCATTTCACACCAACACCCGACACACCTCCAATCCCAAAGCTAAATTACTTCAAGTCTAGCAATGGGATGGTGGGAGGAGATAGGTGGAGGGTGGGATGTAGGACAGAACCCGGGAAGGGGGTGGAGGAACTGGAGTAAGACCCAGGAACACTAATTTAGGACACGACACAAAAAGAAGACAGAAGAAAACGGGAGGAGTAGTCAACTGTGCTAGAGACCGGACTGAGAGCACAAGGGTCCAGCGGCCTAAGCCACCGATGGCTAGTCCGGGTCCCAGGCTGAGACCACAGGAAGACTAAAGGAGTCAGGTGAACCCGACTGACCGGGGACACTGGTGGACCGGGCCAGGACCAGAGTGCCATCTCTGCAGATGTGGCCGAAAAGCTTTAAGCCCCAACCACAGATACCGGCTAGGTGCGGGGTCTTTATGTCCCGAGACCAACCTCCAGTGCGGTGAAAGAATGTTGAACTACTGCGTACAAAACAGTGCGTCGAACTAGGGCTAGTAAACCCGAGGAATAGTACACTGAGAGCCCATGACAGCCGGACGGTAACTCGCATGCAGAATGGAGGAAGGGTACATAGAAAGCAAGAGGTACATAGAAAGGGAGTGCCCCAGACAAGCCATCCCAACTGCTGAACGAGCCCAGAGCTGCTGTGAGCTGACTGTAAACTGAACTGTTTTAAGCTGAAGTAAAGACCCGGTAAAGCCCAGCACTGTGTGGACTGATTGTGTGCCTGAGGAGAGGTGACTGTGACTGTGAAGAAACAGTGGGATGCTGCCTGAAGGTACTAGAGACTTTACACTTACACTTCATTCACGGTAGCCCTGAGGATCAGCCCTACCCATAGAGGGCTCATCATCTTGCTGCACCCATCATCATCCCCAGCGGTCCCAATTGCAGCAGTGGCCTCATATAGGCACACACTACGGGTGGCATCATGATTTATTCCATTAAAACTGTTAATCACTTTTATTGACCACCCGGGATCATGAAGCCAGGTCACGTCACCATGACCACACAGAAGGCCCAGAAGGCAGCGAGAGAGAAACTGAGGGCCCATTTCTGAGTACCCCATGGTCCCAGTGGGTGAGTCAGGAGCATTTGAAGAATTAGCTTTATTAATATTTTTATCTGGTTCTCCTTACAGTATAAGTGATTAGGCAGCATTACTCCTGAGGTCAATACAATCACAGCAATACCAGATTTATATAGTTTTTTTCACACTCAAAACACTTTTTTAGTCATGTGAGGGCTTGTTTTTTGCGGAAGCAGTTGAAATTTTTATTGGTACAATTTTGGGCCAGGTAATGTTTTTTGATTGCTTTCTATTCTGCTTTTTGTGAAGCAGAATCAAGAAGAAACAGAAATTCAGGAATTTTTTTCTTATGCTGTTCACCGTGTCGTAAAAGTGATAAGATAAATTTATTTTTTGAGCAAGTATGAACATAGCAATTCTACATTCATATAGTTTTTTTATGTTTTGCCCCTTTTATACCAATAAAACAATTTTACAGAAAAAAGAATTGTTTTTGCATCGCTGTGTGGTGGCTTGTTTTTTGCGGGATAAGATGACATTTCCAGTGATACCATTTTTATTTACATGCAACTTTTGATGCCATTTTATTTCACTTTTTGGTGGTATGATGAAAAAGTATAGTATTTTGCCGCATTTTTTCTTTTCTTTATGGTATTCACTGAAGGGGTTAACTAGTGTGACAGTTTTTTATAGCAGGTCATTCTGGAGGTGGTGATACAAAATATATGTAATTGTTTTGTTTATTTTTTTTTACATAAATATACATATTAATTGGTATTCTAGTATGTTAATTTTTTTTCTTTTTCTTTTTGTTTTGTTTTTTTTAAATATATTTACAATTATTGTAACTTTTTTTTTTTACTTTTTTACTTCCTTCCAAGGGAGATCACCTTTTATTCCCCTGATCACTGATATAATCCAGTGCAGTTCTCTAGCAATGCAATGGTTTATATTTCTCAGAGCTGCTCTAACACTTGGCGCTGCACACCATGCTTCTGGCATTAGTCATGTGACCCAGGGATTGCCATGATGATGACCCCAGGTTATCATGACAGCAATCAGGTCCCAGTAATCACATCACAGGGTTTCCGATTACTAGGGAGAGGAGCGTGGCAGGGAGAGTGCTCATCTCCCGGACACCTAAATGCTGCAATTGCTATTGATCACAGAATTTAGGGGGTTAAACAGCTCAGAGAGGAGTAGAGACTGCACCTGGCAGTAAATGCTGGGTCTCTGCTGTAATATCAGCCGGAGACCCATCACCGATCGCAAGGGGCACAGCCTGTGTGGCTGCAAAGTTATGATAACATACTTGGTACATCATTGGTCATTAAGGCACATCTTTTCATTTTTTAAAATGCAAAGAAAACAAAGTATATATATATGTCTGAATTCAGCTACAAGCAGCAAGAAAAAGGTGGTCAAAGTGCAAACTAATCGCATCAGTATATTCCTCACAATGCAATATGTGTTCTTGGTGGGTGGATAAGTGTTCTATGCTGATTTGATGGAGGGACAGAAAGTTGTAATGTGTTAAGGTACCTTTACACGCCGCCACAGTTCCTAGCAACAGGTATCAACCGTACGTGCACGCACACGTTTTTGACGGTTGATACCAATCGCCGATGCCGCATGTACATGCCGCCATTACGTTGTCAACTGAAGGTATCTTTGTTCCCCGGAAGTTCCGACAGATCCTGCGGATACCTTCCTGTTGAATACCGTCGCAGCTTTACACGCCGCTATCCATAAAGGAAAATGTGCGTACATCTTTCGCGCCGCAAGTACATAGGCGTGACAGAGTTGTGTATTCCGCGACACTAATATGCTGATTGGACAATGCAATAGCGTCATGATTGGCCAGCCTGCGCAGGAAGGCTGGCTCATACATGACGCCATTCCAATTGTGGAGTGTGAATGGACAACTCTTTTAATATGGCTCCCTGTGCAGGGACAGCCAATCATAACACAGTAGCCATTAGATTATCAGTCGATTGACTAGTTATATTAGGAGGTACCAATTATTATATTTCTACTATTCCTAGTTTGAAAAATATAACACAGTAGCCCCCAACAATCAGCGCTGATGGGGCATGGTATCCATGAGGCTGTGGCACGCCCTGGGAAATCACTAGGGGACGCAGATTCCATCCCTGTGCCCCGTTTAGACACCACTACCATGGCAATTGTGCCTTTGTGTTGCCTTGGATTTTTGAGCACGGCTGAGCAACAGGAATTCGAATCAACAGCAGGTAACGCGATCAACTTCCCAATTTACACATTGCCATTTCGTAGCAATTTCAGGGCAACAGGCACAAAAGTCCCCATTGCCAGGCAGTTGCTAACCCGCAATGGTGGCGTGTAAAGGTACCTTCAGGGGTTTCTGGATACTAGCCTTGCCATAGGCATCGGTAACTCATGCTAGGCCACTGCCCCTAATGCACCAGGGCTAGGGTACGACTAGTACCAGCACCCTCTAAAGTTTTGATGCCGTCTTGATTATTACATTCAGCTACATGTATTTTCAAATTTAGTTTTAGGTCAACATTCATTTCTAAATTATCTTTAATGTAGAACAGAATTCTAAAAAATATTCACTTTCCAGTTTTGATTGTAGGTGTGCAGGAAGTTGTGTTAAATATGATAGCAAGCTATTCTTTTTTGACCTTATCTCAGCCTGAAATTGCATAAAATATGAATGTGCATTTTATTATAATTATTATTATTTATATTCAGACCACCATTGATTTCATGATGTTGTACATGTGTAAAGGGTTTACATACAAATTACAATGAACAGACTAACAATGGTGGACTTACTGTATTCAAGGTAATGGGAAGGAAGGCAATAGACCAGGGGAATTGCAGCAGCTCCGGTTGTGGTTAGGAGACAGTGGAGTCACTGCCATCAGAGCTGTAAGATTTCTTGAAGAAATGCCTATAAGTTCTGGATATTGTTGGGACATGGAATTCCACAGGATGAGGGATAATTGGGATTATCATATATTTTCTTTGCTAAACATATGCAAAAATAGAAAACTTTGAAAATAACTAATACCCTATGTTATTGATGCTGTAAAATATATAGTTGTTTTTCTTCCAATTCAGCTGTAGAAATGAACAGAATATCGGAATAATCTATTCATTGTTAGCAAAAACTCCACTTTTTCTAAACATTACTATGAAACAAAATCAAGTAAACACCACGGGTCTCACGGGGATAGCATCGCTGCTGAATATTATTATGAATAAAACAAGTTCTTGAGTGTGACTCATACAACTCTTATGTAAAAGAGTACAATCCTTTCCATATACCCTATCTTTTCTTGTGCGGTGCTCATTTACATTCACTTTGCCTGCTTACATAGATCTGCACGGTTTCAATCTGTTTATCAAATCCAATTTCATAACACTGTAAACACGACCTCGTATAACTGCATTAGGCGTAGTGGGGAATACTTACGGATGTTCACCATCATTAATTGTATAGTTATTTGTGTATAAACTATGTCTTGTTGTTTATAAACGTTTTATTACTATCACTTCTTATTTTTTGCCATGTGTGTCCTGGTTCTTATTATAATTTTCACTAGCCCTTACACACCACTATATGTACGTCCCTTTCCTGAATTTCTATTAAAGCTATGCAGTGTCTTGTTGGCTGCTCGCCCAGATTCTGGGTAGTGAATATAGGCAATGGTACATTTTACTATATCCCTTGGGAATCTTCCAGAATCTTTAAGTTCCTCAGCCAAATAGAGTTCAAAATGCTCTCAAGCATAGTGTGATCCATCCATCGTAGTGACTGAGTTGTTGGCTCTATACCAGAGTGCTACAGGGCTCAAACTCTACATAATCCCTCCAGGGCTTTCAGAGTCTGCAATACGTTTCAATGCAATGAAAAAAAAAAAAAGAATTAAATTCAGTCTGCCACCATGTCCTCAGTTCAACTTTGTAACTGGTCTTGAAAACATATGTGAATTTCTTGTAACAAAGCTGCAAGCTTCACAGTGCAAGAATTTCATGGTAAAGCCATGTAGTTCCTTCCATATAACTTGCTATGTACTATAAGAAAGAGTTTGTGCAGATTCAAATAGAAATGCTACATTAAACCACATAGTGACCCTATAGCATACCCTGTAAAGTCAACCCATCGGATGTTTGCTTCATTATTTTAACTGGACGTTAAGCACATTTTAACTAATTTCTCCAAAATGTTTCAACATATTTATGCATATTTTACAACCAATATGTATATTTTTAAAATAAGTATGAAATCAATTAATAATTTTTGTAGAGCTATGATGTATATTTATCATGTAATCTTATAAATGTACTCTTGCTATGTACCGTTGTAATGGCTGTCTCTGACCATGCAGGAACTTAGTCAGGTCTTACCACATCTCCTGGGCAGGGGAGGACACAAAAGAAAGAATACAGATAGCACATGACAGGATTGAAAATTATACTTTTTTTTAAGGTACAACATTTTTTTTTAAAAACAGGCA